>JAKOGI010000040.1:305000-415000 GCA_029747015.1 Carnegiea gigantea
TAACATTTGTGGTCCCAGTGCAGCTCCACGTTTGCTAGAGATTTTTGTCTCTGGGAAGCGACGTCTTCAAATGGTGTTTGGTAGGCGTAGTGGAGCTTAGTGCTTGCTGTGTAATTAGTAGTCTGGTGTATTAGGGTGTGAGTTCAATTTTACATTAAAAATAAGGTCTAATTCTATTTTTGCATTTTTGAAAAATAAATGATAATCAATGATTAGATAAACTTATAATCTTGAATTTGGTTTAAGATATGGTTATATTTGTTTGAATCATTAAACCTATATTCTTAGTTTTTTAAGGTACTCTAGTTTGATTTTAGAAGTAATTTTGAATTTAGTTCTTGTGTACTTGGATTCTTGTGCATGTGATTTCCGAGTATTTTATGTGTGTATGTTAAGCTACTAATATTCAAAGTGAAGGATAAAAAGAGAAAGATGATAATATTTACTTGTTTAGCTCAGGAACTCATGACCCCAGCATTTTTTAGGTGTTGGAAATAAGTTAAGCAGCAACAACGAAGGCTCTTCTTGAACACCTTTTGGAAGCTAAGTGTGGGAAGTTGACTCATTTGTTTTATATTTTATTTGTGTCATTTTGATGTACATCTTGTCAAATAGAAATGGTGATATGTCGTATGAAAGCATAGAATGATCTCTTGGAGTTTCCTTCATGTTAATATGAGTGCTTATTAAGAATTACACAACTCGAAAGCATGAAATTGCTAAGACGTTGCCGCACTTCTTCATTGAAAAGGTTAATTAAAGTTTTTGAAAAATAGAGCGAGACAACCTTATCGTTGTTCAAATTGGATGTTAGTTAGGAAATAGATTAGATCGGCTTGGGTTCGTATTCGCATTAAACTTGCACAAGTTGATGACTCCTAACTTGAACCCAATCTGTCTGATAAACAGGTTGAAGACCCTCGACTGAACCTGTACTAGTAAAGCGGGTTGATCTGATATTGACCTATTCACCTGTTTAAGTAAATACGTCAACATCAGGTAACCCATTTACCCGCTTACCAACGAACTATTCACCAAATTTAGCATTAAAACATATCAATTTGTCTTAAATGATCCATGATGCATAGTGCATATAATTACCGAGCACCTGCTAGGCCTTAGCCCACAATCCTCACAAACAAACTTTCAAGCTAGAATATCCAAATGTAGAAACCATTCATAGTGTTACATAGCTAAGAGAGAATAAACTTAATACATAACTCATATTACAACCCCATTTGTTTTTCCAGTAAGATTTTGCAACATTATTCGATGTAATTACAAAAAGAATGAATAAAAGTACATTATGTTGGTATTGAGTGAATCCTAAGGCAATCCTTTGGGGGGGGGGGGAACTCTTAGGCTCCATTTAGACTTTGAAAAATTTGATGGAAAGAAAAAATTTTGAAAAATTTACTTTTTTTTGTGTTTGGTTTAGAAAAAATACAAATAAAAAAAATATAAATGAAAGTTAGATGGAAAAATTGTTAGAAATAAGCGATAAAATTTTCCACATAAAAATGTGAGAAAGTTTGAGAAAAATTCCCAACCTCTTCTAAGCACACATTGCTTAAATGGTATCAACATAATGTAAGTAGTTCATCAACGTTCAAATTTTTTAATCCAAATTCTTGTACTTTTTCCTCAATCTAAATAAGAGGAAAAAATTCATTTTATCTCTACTTTTTTTTCCTTTCTATATTTTTTCCTTCAACTTTTTTTTCCATCAAATTTTCTAAGCAGAACCTTAATGTTTAGATCTATTTGAAAAGGGGAAGAAAAGGAAAGCCATTAAACCCTAGTCCAATTACAAACCAATGAACCCAAATTTTTTTCAAATCAAACATTAAAAAAAAAAAAAAAAACAGACAAAGGAATAGACACCAGAGAAGCAAGCATACCTCGACATCGAAAAATGCCACCAATCGATTACTACTTCACATATCTGAAAAAAGTGAGAGAAAGAGAGAAATTAGCGTAAGAAAAGGAAAAGATAAATGGCTAGACATCAGAGAAGTAGCTTTACCACAACGTCGAAAGGTAACAACAAATGATTACCACTTCATAGATTTGAGAAAGCATTAAAAAAAAGTGAGAGAGGGATTAACTCAAGAACCAAAAAACAGAAAAAGAAGACCCAAACTCACCGAATGGCCTTTACCTCAGTGGAGGATGCAGAAAACACCATCAGACCGCTTGAAATTTGAAAATTTGGAAGAGAGGGGGAGATGAATATAGAGAAATGGGCATCTGAAAAGAATAGGGGAAAAACGCAAAGATGGAGACCAATACCTTCTGCCGGAGCTAGTTGCAGGAAAATGAAACCCTTCACACGTCATCATGAGGGAGAGCCGGAGAGGGGAGAGCGTAGGTGGAGATGAAAATGAAAGGTAACATACACACACAGAAAGAAAGAGACAGGAAGGGGGGCAGAGGGAGAGAGAGAGAGAGAGGGGGGGGGGGGACGATTGAAGATTAGTTGACGGTGAATTATAAGTGACGTTGGCCTATTTGATGAACAGCTATTAGTTATTACTTGTTAGATATTTGTATTAACTGTTAGTTTTTGATTATTTAAATTAGTTATTTATAGAAAAATTATTTAGTAAACTTAGTTGTTTTTAATAAAGATATTTGGTAATATTTTATTTATATTTTTATCTCTAAATTACTTCTTAATAGAATATATTTTTTTATTTATTGGTCAATTCCTTTTTAAAAAGAATTAAATTAGTGTCATAGGTACAAATTAACTTCATTTGTAATCACAAAAAAATAGAAGAAAAAGTTCATTAATAAAACTTTATTTTCTTATTAAATTCCACATAACTTTCATTCATCGTCTATCTTATTTCTTTTCAATTTGTACTTATGTAAATTATGTCAATATTTCATAATGTTATTTTTAAAATTTTTTTGGTTTATAAATGGAAATTGAAATTTATACAAAATTTCTAATAACTTTATCTTCATTAGATTCAATTCATACAAAACATAGTATTAAATGTTACTATTTGGCATCGATCCAAAGTTTATTGTCAAGGTAATCACAAGAGAAATTGAATAATCTAAAGTATAAATATCATAATATTAGACGTTCATAAAGGTGCATGGTTGAGAACTGAATAAGCGTGATATAATATACTAGCGAAATTAGAAAATCTACAACAAAAAGCATATTACTTGGTTAAGGAAAAAAAGTACAAATAGTGAAAGAGACAATGCAACTTCGATGGTTTGTTTTTGCCTCAATCAAAAAAAAAAAAAAAAAAACTTACTCTTGTTAATCCTCAAGATCTAACCGAGTTCGAATGCTACTAAGGAATACTTTACAATACTGTATACTCTTTCTATTTTGCAAAATAATATTATATAAATAATTAAATATAATGCAATGGCATGTAATGTAATTTGTTTAAAGTCATAAGCAGGTACATCATTTTCAGGAAAAGTTCTTTTGAAAAGGCTAATGAAAACAATTTTTTCAAAAAGAGTTTTTTAGGGTCAAACAACTGTTTCAAACAGCTATTTACCAAACATTCATTTAGCTATTTGACTTTGTCAAAATAGCTAAAACACCTCCAAACAGCTCCAAAAACTGTTGTTACCAAACACCCCATTATATATATTAAGCTAACTTAGGGTTTGAAAATCCTAGCAGCCTGTCAAACCAAAAAAAGGAAAAAATTAAAATGCACCGCCAGCTAGCTAGCCGCCTATTTATTTGAAAACTTTGACCACTCGGCATCATAATTCCAAAATCAATTGCACAGAAGTAGATAAATGGGTTAAATGGGTAATTATATGAACATGTTAATCAGGATGACCGTTAACTCATTTAATTAAACCTGTTGAATAAGTTATTTTTCATGTCAAAAATCTAAACTCGACCTAACCTTATTAATTAATGGGTTAAACGTATCAACCCATTTAATTAAATGCGTTGAAAATCTCCACCCAACCTGCCTAATTCTGTGTCGGGTTTTGATTGGTAATTATGTCAGGTCAACATTTCCCAAACTCTAATGTTCACAACTACACCTAGCTACTTAAGGCCAGGGCGTTACATGGCAATTATCATGGCTCCAGCAACGTTAAACATACATGGAATGATTTAACTGCATCTATATTAATTCATGTCTAATTGGGATTAAAATCCTTTTTTTTAAAATTGATGAAATTTTAATAAACAAGTAGAAAAGTACTTTTTTCTAACTGTTGTTTGAATCTCGAAGTATGTCCATGAATTTAATGCAAACCAACAAAGGGGGGAAAAACCCTATGAATCAAAGAGAAATCCTTCATTATCCTGCACCCCCCCCCCCCCCCCCAATTTGCTCTTTATATTTTCTAGTTGTTGGGCATCAGTGGCATGACGTACTTTGAGGACGCCTTTCACCACAATTGCCAAGACTTCCTCTGACCTCCAACACCCACCGTCGATGTTAGCCCCCTCATGACCCAAAACTGGCCACCATTTTCCGACTGCTTACCCATGATATCACATAGCCATCCACTGATTTTTCCACCGCAATGTTAATTTCCCCCTTTTTGGCATAGGCCGTGTACACTTGATTGGTCAGCATAATGGTTTGGGTGGTCTTCAGAAAAATGGAGGAAGATATGAGTTCTGGTGAGTTCGACGGAAGGATGACAAATTTAGCCTTAAAAAACTCACCGGATGACCTTTGTACCAGAAATTGTGGAGGCTTGGGACTGTGTCTCGATCGAATAGCTCAAAGAAGTTGAAGCGAAATTTGTGTAACCTAGTTGCTGAGACCTATTCTAGCTGAAAAACAAAAGTTATATGTCGTTGGGGAAAAATTGATGTTGGGCATAGATGTGATCGAGAAAAGGAATATGGCTGAAAAAATGGTGTTGGTATGAGCCAACATAGGTTAAAGGCAGAGGCTCAGTTAATTAATGGGAATAGAGTTGGAGGAAATGATGAGAGAATTTTATTGTTTTCCTTTTTCTTTTGTTTGGTTTGCTTCCTTTTTTTTTTTTTTTCCTTTTTCTTAAACGTTTCATTGTGTTGTGCTGAGTTAGTGCTGGAGATTTCATACCGAAAACCACCAAAAAGAGTTGAAAATTTTCCTCATTTATAAAAATTCTATAAAGTTATGAAAATAGGTTTTTGATCAAATTAAAAATAGTGAAATTTAACAGTTAAGATCAACCAATGCCATTTTTAAGATCAAGATTGTGGGCGAATTACAACAGCTTTTGTAGTTATCATTTTACAGTTACTGTTTTGCCAGTCAAAGCAGCTCACTCAAATAAATGGTAACATGGATGTTAAAGGTAGGATTTCATGTAAGTATTGTTGAAATTAATTGTTTGCAAGTCTTTGAAAAAATAATGACCTTAGTAGAGGTGATAAACAAGTTGGATGTCGTTCTTAATGATGTTAAGATCAATCTTCATGATATAATTTTGTTCCAAGCGTGTCATGTGGGCAGAAGCGCTAATAGCACTGCTGGCATTTTAACTAAATTAGGCTTTAAAGATTGTTCATTTTAATGTGTGGCTAATGGACTGTCATACTTGTATTGTGGATGTTATCTTAGATGAAACTAAGTTGATCAAACCTTGTAAAAGTTTGCATGCCATGTGTTCACTCCGTTGCCACGTCACTTCATCATCAATTCAAAGTGCTTGAACTTGTGGTTGGATATTTTTAGAAAATAGGGACAATGTTCACGACGTTGTTGACTATTTCTTAAGTTTCGTAGATTACCAACAACCAATGCTCCACAGTTTAGATTATTTAAATCCAAAAGCTTTGCATTAATGTATGCACACACATTATACAATGATAATTTGAGAAAAACCAAAGTGTCTTTTCAAGGGGACATAGTTGACTGTGGTAGACTCCTAAAAATAATATCTTATTTTTAATTGTCCAATGGCAAAAATTATACCTAAACTTGTGTACTTGGGGGCCAGCAAAGTGATCCTTGAATTCGAGTCTAAAAGCCTAATAGAGCCCAAATAGGGCTAAATTGTTGGTGTTCAGCATCCTGTTGAGATCCACTGTAAGGAGCATAAAATTATTGAGCTTATGTATTAATATTATTCATTGAATGAGCTTTCTAATGACATATTATACACCAAACTCCGATAAGCAGCAGAAAAGGCATAATTCGAACATTTCAGCTTGTCTTAAAAATGACAACTGTTCATTATTTTGCCACATGGATCTAAAAATTATGAACTAGTTTTATTAGAAACTAGATTCAATAAGATTTTAGGAAAAAAAGAATCTCTCCAAATAGAGGTTAGATGTGAAAGCGATGGACAAACACATTGCGGTGCCTGCGGCCTAGCCCAGGAACTCAGTCAGGTTCCTACTTAATCCGGTCAGGACTTTGGGAACCCAATCGGGCTCTGTAATTTTCTCCCTCTCTCCCAGTCCCTTTCTGCCAAAACGTGATTAGCTAACTAGAATTTTAGGTTGATTAGTTCATCGAGACTAATTATTCAAAATCCTAACTGAATTAGTATACTTGTTTAGATTAATGAGATTAGGACTAGGTTTCCTTTCTCTAAACAACTTCAGACTATCTCGTCAACCTCTACAATTAAGGGGCTACCCTCTAGAGTTAGAGAAATTGAAAATTTCCATCAGTCAATTGGCATCAAACAATTTCCATCAGCTAGAGACATTAAATCAACTTAGCGTCAAACACGTCAAAAAAATTAGAGAGAGGAGAGCATCAAAATTTAGGAGAGAAATACCCACATATTGGAGGCATTGAGAGAGAGAGAGAGAGAGAGAGAGAGAGAGAGAGAGAGAGAGAGAGAGAGAGAGAGAGAGAGTTGAGTCACCCATTAAAAAAAGATTACTCTATTGGGTTCCTAGGTAAATCAGGTGGGTTATCCTGATGACAAAAACTCTATCTTCCCCTATTCCTCTACTATATTTCTCTTTTATGATTTTTGATTCTAAATTACCAAAGACGTAATATTTAGGTAGCTCCCTACCGCCGTAAATGTTATTCTATTTTTTGAGTTTTTGCAAGATTGAAGTTTGTAACTTTTGCATGATATAATATGATTTATACTAATATGTTGTATGAGTGTGTGTTAGTATGATTAAATTTTGATTTCCCGTATTGATTAGTAGAGGCCGTCAATGATGACGGGCAGTGATATGCTCATTCCATTACATCATCACACCATCACCTCCGAATCTAGATCCTCGGTTAGAGGTTAAGGAATCAAGATGGTCCCCACACTAGGGATTGCACGAGGGCGTTTCTAAAACTTTTTTGATGCAAAATCAATTTGTCCCTTCGGTTGTCCCTATCTGTATGATTTGGTTCGAAAAGTGATAAAGATTGTAATCTCTTTTCTAAAACTCACTAACGATTTTATTAGTTAAAGTTTATGTTTTTTTCCTTACTCTTCCTCCTATTTCCACTTTTGGCACTGGGTCAAGGGATTTAGATCTAGATAGTATGGCATATCTAGACTAGAACTTAAGGCTGGAACTAGCCATATTGGGTTCCTATATCAGTCTTGTGCCCTAATCCGAGGCCAGACTGAGTTACTAGTAGAGACCAGGTTGGGGCATTGGACCTGGCTCAGACTAGGAAACCCAACCGGTTTCCTTGGTTAGGGCCAAGCCCCGATTCTCTCGATCCTGTAACCTAGTACTATTTCTATTTTAAAGAAATATATATAATAGAAAAAATCTGTTTCTTAAAATAAAGTGCTTAGCAAACGGGTCCACCCATTCGTGAGGGATCTCGCCCTCAGGGAGGTGGATCATGACAACGGTTGATGAAAAACAAAGCCAAGGGATAAGGTGAATACTTTTAAAGTGTTGGAGGTACCCAAGTTAAATAATCATTAATTTAACAAATTCTCTATAATAATAATATTCCCCTGAAGTGCAGGTTAAGTCTTGCTAGGCGTACGAAGGATGGAAGCTTTTCAGGCCCCTAAAGCAAAGACTCTCACGGCCCACAAAGCCTCTATTACCCACCGCCTTAGGTTGCGGACATTCAGACCCATATAAAGGCCTCCTTCCCGTTAGGAAAAAGGTAATGTAAAAATATCACTCATTCCCTAAACCCTCATCACAACCTTATCTCCTGAACTGACTTAAGTATCGGAGGGGTTTCTCTCGGGCAACCTCTAGGGGAAGAGCTGTGTTGCAGGTATTGGTCCTCATCGACTCAACACACCTTTAGCGTGCTCTGTGCTGGATTGACGGTCGGAAGAGCAAAGGAACTTAATTGGCCCAGATTATCTTTGACAATAAGGAGGATTAGTCATTCACCGGATTCCTACCACAAACATTTGGCGCCCACTGTGGGGCTGATTACTAATCGTGATGACAACCCATATCAAACACAAGACCCTAAGACTAGCAGGGCACAGATGGACACACATGGAATGCTAACAAGACGTTGAGCCAATCGAATTCAATCAAATAGAGACATTTAATCGAACTTAGGAACTCATCCTAAAACTCAACATAAACATAACACTTATCCCCAACATAGAGGGAGTCGTTCAAAATCTAAGACCAGATGATGATGTGGAAGCCTCAAACTCATCGCTTAGACAATCTATCCCCACCCTTGAGCAACTTTCACAAGTTATATAGGCAGGTGTGGTTACAGCACTTTGGCAGCTATGTAAGTCACCACCAAAGCAGAACCCTCATCAAGCCAAGGGAGTTCAGAATCAGTGCTCCCACCGAAGTGCAACAGCCTCTCGAGACAGAGTAACGATGCGAGATAATCAATCACCCTCTCGATCAGCAGAAAATTCATATCCGGAGAGGCATAGCAGTTGTTCTCCTAATTATGTTCGGACCATAACCTCCCTGTAACAATAAGAATGGTGGGATACATCACAATGGTATAGGCGCAACCCTGAGCGAGAATCGGCACGAAGTTACCATCGTCTCAAGGAGAGAAGAGGAATGAAGGGGGTGGCTATGGAGCTGGATATCTTAGCCGAATGAGCGATGAGTGAGATCGCTCTCCTCCTTCATCTTCAAGATCCACAACAAGTGAACCCATCAAGTGGCGACAAAATAATGTGCATTTGGAAAAGCAAGTGGTCGTCCCCTACGCTGCCCAATCGCCCTTCGCGACCTCAATACTAGCCGAGCCCGTCCTAAAGAAATTCCCCCTACCAAAAATTGATTAAACGGGACTCGGGACCCAGAGGATCATATTGCTAAGTTTGCCAGCATAATGCATCTCACAATTGCCACCGATGTTGTTTGGTGCAAATGCTTTCCAACGACCTTGTCCAGGCCGGCACAACAATGGTTTAACAGTGTGAAACCCAACTCAATATCCAATTTTAGTCAGCTGGTGGAACAATTCACTAGCCACTTCATTAGCAATAGAAGAAGGGAGAAAAATTCAAACGAGCTTGTGAACACCTATCAAGGCCCAAACGAAACCCTCTGATTGTATATCGGATGCTTCAATTCCGAGACCATACTCATTCCTAAGTTAAAACAAGACGTGGCAGTGTTTGCTCTAATGAATGGCCTCACAAGAGGCCCCTTTAGGGATTTGCTCGGAAAAAAGATACCTCCAGAGGAAGACAACCCTGCAAAGGCAAGAAAGAATTCATTGAAGTGAACCCTAGAAAACCTGAGAGGAAAAAACCCCGAGATTCTCCGCAGTTCGAACATTATTCATTCATTATTGAAAAATCCAATGGAGGAAATATACCAGATGTATAAAAACGATGATAAATGAAAGAGGCCAAAGAAAAAGAGTACTAACAGGGATAAATCTAGATGGTGTGACCTCCACAACGATTATGGCCACACCACTGTTGAATGTACAGACTTAAAAGACAACCTGGAGGACCTTATGGGGAGAGGTTATTATAGTCAGCTCAAAGCAAGGAGTTAGAGAGAAGTTGCTCGCAACCGAGGTCACAAGCCCCCAGGTTATTAATGTCATATCTGGAGGGATACCTTACTAGAAATCCCAAGTCAAAGCCCACCTAAGGGGCTTGAGCGATGAGGTCATGAAGACGGAGCGTAGCCCCAACGGCCTCAACACAACAGGCCCGTCTATGAAATTTACCGACAATGATCTGACCAGCGTGTGTTTACCCCACGATGACCCCCTGGTAGTTACTCTGAATATAGGAGGTTATGACGCGGCCAGGATTCTGGTTGATAAGGGTAGCGCAGTCGATATAATCTTTGAGCATGCCTTTAAACAAATGGGCATATCAGAGGGTTCCTTGAAATCAGTTGACTATCCCATCATAGGTTTCACAGGCCACCCAATCAAGCCCAAGGGGCTAATCCAGTTGCCTGCCCTAATTAGAGAAGAAGAAAGTTCTAGACACCTTGAGGCCGACTTCCTGGTGGTGGATGTCATCTCAGCCTATAACACAATAATAGGAAGATCCCTAATCCACCAAGCAGGGGCAGTGGTCTCCACACACCACCTCACTACGTTATATGTCTCAGATTGAGGGATTCTCGAGAGATTAAGAGGAAACCATCACATAGCTAGAGAACATTACATTGCGACCCTGAATTCCAGTAGAACCACAGACACCTCTAGGAGGGAAGCTAATTGTCTAGACCCCAAGAGGATGAGACGTGTTGTAGAGTGTGGTCATGCAGGAATGGCCACATCAAATGTAAGGGAAGAATTTGTTCCTACAACTAAACCAAATGAGGATATGGAGGAAATATCCTTGGCAGAAGGAGATACCGAGAGAACTATAAAGATGGGTCAAGCCCTCCCTCAAGAGATCAAGGCATCACTTGTTGAGCTTTTAAGAAAACACCAAGGCGTATTTGATTTCTGATCAGATGATTTGTCAGGTATAGATCCAGCCATAATATCACACCATCTAAGCGTAAATCCAAGCATGAAACCCGGCAGATAGAAGAAAGGATGTTTCCAGCTAAGAAGAACAAGCAATAATAGATGAAGTAGATAAGCTCTTAAAAGTGGTGTTCATTTGGGCTTGTCAATGCCCATAATGGGTTGTTAATGTCATTATGGTTAAAAAGGCTAAGGGGGCATAGAGAATGTGCGTGGACTTTGCTAATCTCAACAAAGCATGCCCCAAAGGTAGCTACCTGCTACCTCGAATTGACCAGCTAGTGGATGCTATAAGTGGTCATGCCTTGCTTAGCTTCATGGATGCTTTCTGAGGGTACTAGCAAATCTACTTGAGGAGCCTGACCAACACAAAACAGCCTTCATCACAGAGAGAGGCTTGTATTGCTACAAAATGATGTCGTTCAGCCTAAAGAACGTCAAGGTAACATATCAGAGTTTGGTGAATCGGGTCTTTGAGCCATAGATAGGCTGAAATATGGAGGCATATGTGGACGACATGATTGTAAAGAGCTACAAAAAAGAGAGTCACATAACATACCGCGAAGAAACCTTCATAACAATAAAGAAATATAACATGAAACTTAATCCCAAGAAATGCTCATTTAGAGTGCAGTTAGGAAGGTTTCTAGGATATGTTGTGGACCAAAGATGGATAGAGGCCAGCCTTGAAAAGGTTTGTGCCATCATAGATATGCCCTTTCCTCGTTCGATACATGATGTTCAAACGCTCACTCACTGGGTGCATGGCTGCACTTGGGTGATTTGTGTCCACATCAACTAAACGATGCCTCCCGTTTTTCAAAGTCCTCAAAGGAGCACAAAAGTTTAGCCGGACAGAAGATTGTAAAAGGGCATTGGAGAGTTTGAAAACCTACCTTGCCACCTGCTAGGATTACCAAGCCTGTACCGGGAGAAGAGTTGTATTTGTATGTGGCAGTTTCTATGGGAGTTGTGAGCGCTATGTTAATTCGAGAGGAGGTTAAGGTGCAACAACCCATTTACTTTGTAGGGCCAAGTTAAAATATCCCATAGTGGACAAGGCAACATATCCAGCAGAAAGTTGCAACCCTACTTTGACTCTCATCAAATAATTGTTCTAGTTGACCAACCATCGGGGAGAGCATTATATAAGTTTGAAGCATCTGGTCGGTTACTTAAGTGGGCTATAGATCTCTCTCAATATGACATCCAATTCAAGCAGCGAAGAGTAATCAAGGCCCAGGCTCTTGCAGATTTCCTCGACGAGTGTTCATAGATGGAAGAAGATCTATCGGGTGAACGGGTGTGGACCATCCATGTAGATGGCTTGTCATTCAGCCCTTGGTTGTGGGGCGGGGCTAATGATGACTTCACCAGAAGGAGACGTGCTTGAGGATGCCTTAAGATTTGACTTTCTAGCATCGAACAATGAGGCCAAATATAAGGCCCTAATAACTGGTATCACTATGTGTAAAGCGGCCAGGACTAAAAGGATAAAAGCTTACAATAACTCCTAGTTGGTGGTAAACCAAGTCCTAGGAGAATATGAGGCCAGGGACCCAACTATGCTAAAACATCTTCACAAGGTGAAAGAACTATTGGGCGAGCTGAGCTATTTTAAGATTGAAAGGGTCCCAAGGGCAGAAAATCAACAAGGTAATGCATTATCAAAACTCGCAAGTTCAAGCCTTAACAGCCTTAGCAGATCGGTCTTGGTGGAAACCTTGCCTCGTAGAAGCATAGGAGATTCGAGGATAATGACCATGGAACCCCAAGATGAAGAAGGAGCGTCATGGATAGAACCAATCATCTGCTACAAGACCAAAGAGGAACTGCTGCCTGACAAAAAGGAGGCTAAAGCCCTTAAGCGCAAGTCCATATGGTATTGCCTTATTGACAGAAAACTATACAAAAGGTCTTTTAGCATGTCGTTGCTGAAATGTTTGGGACCTGCAGATGCTGATTATATGCTGAGAGAGATCCATGAAGGAATATGTGGAAATCACATTGGTGCGCGAACCCTAGCGATAAAATCCCCCAGAGCAGGATACTATTGGCCTACCATGCTACAGGATGGCAAATAGTATGTCAAGAGGTGTGACAAGCGTCAACGGCATCCCTGCTCGTTCACTAACTAGCCAATGAACTATCTCCAATATGCAACCTATTACCATTTTCCCAATGGGGCGTAGACCTGTTGGGTCCCTTCCAACAATGCCAGGATAAAGAAAGTTTTTAATAATGGCCATAGACTATTTCACCAAGTAGATAGAAGTTGGGCCCCTATCCACCATAATAGCGTCACAGGTGCAAAAGTTTGTATGGAAAAATATCATTACCTGATTTAGTATTCCCAGAGCTATAGTCATAGACAATGGAAGGCAATTCGATGGGGGTGGGGCATTCTAAAACTACTATGAATAATTCCATATAAAAGCCAAATTCACCTCTATCGCTCATCCTTAGTGCAATGGGTAGGCAAAAGTTACCAATAAATTTATTCTAAAAGCTTTGAAGAAAAGACTTGATTAAGCAAAAAGACAATAGACAGAAGAGTTACCAGGAATTCTGTGGTCTGCCCACACCACGGAGAAAGAGGCCACTAGAGAGACAATTTTTAGGCTATCGTTCGGCACTGAAGCCATCATACTAGTAGAAATAGGGAGTCCAAGCTTCCGAATCCAGCACTATAGTCCAAAGCAAAATCAAATTGCCTTGCGTGACTCCATCGACCTCTTCTCTGAAGTGCAAGAGAATGCCCTACTCCAAATGGCCACATACCAACAAAGAATGTGTCGAGCTTACAACCGTAGAGTGGTATTGTAATACTCCACGTGTGGCTTAAAAGGATCGAAATGACTACTTATATCACCAAAGGTGTACCTTTCTTTTAGGAAGTCCATTCTTAAGAACTTCACAGTTAAGCGTGCTTGCTGGGAAGCAATATTGGGATGAGTGACCTCCTGGGAAGTTTCCCGGGCAGCATGTGAGTAATGACGAAACACGCTGGAAAGGCAATCTGTGGGGCCAGTCGACAATCCTTGAAACCATTATTAATAAGACCCGTGATTAAGAGGAGTAGCGACATTACAGATGGTATCAGAGCTGACCCGCGATTGTGAGCTGCGCCAGTCGATGGAGAGCCCATGAGCAGTCATCTAGCGAGGTAAATATACTGGGTGTGGACCGCCGGTCAAGAAGACTCGTAAGTTGGTTGGTTTGTGAGGCACAGCGAGGACGTTGTGCGCTTCAAGTGACTACTTATATCGCCAAATGTGCACCTTTCTTTTGGGAAGCCTATTCGTAAGAACTCCACAATTAAGCGTGCTTGCTGGGAAGCAATTTTGGGATGGGTGACCTCCTGAAAAGTTTCCCGGGTATCGTATGAACAAGAACGAAACACGCCGGAAAGACCTGTGGTGATTTGTGGGGCCAGTCAACGATCCTTGAAACTGTTATTGGTAAGACCCGCGATCGGAGGGTCGGGGCATTACTACACGTACATAGGCCGATTCGGGTGGGTGATCTAGTGTTGAGAAGAACCAAGTATGTGGGTAAAGGTAATGTGGACGGTAAGTTATCAGCGAAGTGGGAAGGTCCATCCTTCATTCACCAAGAGGTCCGCCCGAGAACATACAAGTTGAAGTATACTTCAGGAGAACTCATTCCCCATACTTGGAATGCAGACATCCTATGCAAGTACTTCATCTAGTTACTATGAAGGATCAATCCAGTTAGTTGTAAGAGATAGACCTCTATCTTGTCATGTGGGAATATTATATATGAGAGGGTGGGACGAAGCATGAAATGGGAAGTAAGTTATTATCCTTAGAGGATAAATTTATAATCTTTTCCTTTTTCTTTTTTTTTTGTTTCCTCATTTTTATAATATTAGAGTTAGCTGAATGAAGGAAGTTAAAATTTTCATTGTTATGAGTGGACATATCTCTCCAAGCCACACAACAAATCCATGAAGGGGCAGGGAACGATTGAAATCATCCCGCTCTGCCAGATTCAACTAAACCTTTCCAGGCTACTAGTTGAATCTCAACAACAAATCTATGAAGGGGAATGGAATGATTGAAATCATCCTACTTTATAAGGAGATTTAACTAAACCTATCAAGGCTACTGGTTGAATCTCCAACAACAAATCCGCGAAGGAATAGGAAACGATTGAAATCATCCTGCCCTAGCAGATTCAACTAAACCTTTTAAGGCTACTGGTTGAATTTCCAACAACAAATCCATGAATGGGTAGAGAGTGATTGAAATTGTCCCGCTCTATGAGAAAATTTAACTAAACCTTTCAAGGCTGCTGGTTGAATTTCCAATGAGTCCATGCAAGGGTAGCCAAAAGCTCACCCCACCTCAAGGCACAAAGGGAGCATAGAGCTGAAGGATAAAAGCATCTCATCCCAGTGAACATGGCTTCCAAAAAGAAGGAAAAATAAGGTGCAAAGTGATAAGCAATAACACTAGCATAACATCATCGTTTCATATAAGCGAATGTTCAACAGTATAAGCAACAACCAAGGCTGTTGCGGGTTACAAAAGACGTATCACAAGACAATGCAACATGAATAGAGGGAACATAGGGATGGAGTGTAGATGGCCTTAGAGGCTTAAGCACTTATTCCTAAGACCCTAATGGCCAAAGGTCTCGACAGTGAGGTGGCTTAGGGCCTACGCGACGAGTTTGACCATGAGGAATGACCTCGATAGTTCCCGATACTGAATGGATCAGTAGGAAGGTTATGCTCATCAGCATGACTAGAGGTCGCCCAATTGGGGAACTGAATAGGAGCTAGTCCAACACGAGGCCCAATTGAAATATGACCGCCAGATTTGAGGCGTGATGGACCTACCCGCCAAAATGGAACCTGCGCTGGCCTAAGTAGCTCACCCACCAGGCTCTTACTGTTTGCCAATACTCATCCTCTATGGCATCGCTAATCTCCATGAAACGCAAATTGGTAACCCACCCATTCTCCGAAGCATGGTCTGCAGAATAGTGAAAATAGGCCTTATCATGTGATGTAGATCCCTTGATATCTCCTCCAATTCCTACTCATGTTTCCAGTTAAAGTTGAGAGCCAACACATTCCACCACGGGGAGGAGGGAATAGGCGGTGGCCTATCAGCCAGCTAGTAAAGAGATCTAACACTTATTTCCTCCAGGATCATAGAGCTCCCACTTGACATGGTGAGAGGCAAATAGATAACACAGAGAAGAAGATACAAATTGGCAATGGACCACATCCCTATTTATAAGCCATGGGGAATTCACATTTAAAGCCATAAAAAGGTATGTACCTAACTATTTATCTCTTGACTTGATTTGGAAGTAAAATTCTGACACCATAAAAGACCCATAAAGCTCGTACCTTTTTATTCGTGGGAACAAAACAGAACCTGGTGTTCGGTACAATCCGACCGGGGATACATGCAACAAGCTCTAATGAGCATTTAACGAAATCTCCTCACAATGGATGACAAGATTAAAACTTAAACCAAGAAAATACATAACATTATTAAGCTCCCTAAGCTTTCCTAGCACACTCCTTCCCTAAGGCGACTCTCTCAAGAATCATCTCCATGATTCTTACTCTCTTCCTCGGAGTAGACCTCCTCCACAGGGTCCCAATCAAAACCTGGATGAACCCTCATGATGCACCTTCGAGCCATTTCCTATCCTGATTCATAGTAGGATTAGACATAGGGATTGCCCCTCCTCACTAGCCTTGTATTCAGTTATGGCATGGTCACCCACTTGGCGCATTTTCTAGTAGGCCATCATCTGGAAAGCTTTAAACTCTCCTGTAAGGTTTGCTATGTCATGCTTATACTCCCAGTCCATGCACTTCATGTTGGCCCTTGTCTCTTCACACTCCTGCTGAGAGCATACACGTGCCTCCTTAGCAGTAGACAACTCTTACGAATGTCGAACCTTAAGGCGTTGGAGTTTGTTCGCCTGCTCTGCGCTCTTGGCTTGATAATGGATGACTATCTACAGGGCGATATGAGCATCTTGACAGGTCTAAAAAAGTGCTATAGTTGTTTGCAAATATATATATATATATATATATATATATATATATATATAGAGAGAGAGAGAGAGGAGAGAGAGAGAGAGAGAGAGAGAGAGAGAGAGAGAGAGAGGGAGAGAGGTCATGCTTGAACCAGAGAGTTAGCCGCTTGAGCAAAGGGAACGTGAGGACTTTCTCCCATTATGCGGTCTCGATGCAGGGAAAATACTTGAGGCATCCTTGATCTGAGGGTTCCCCCAAACTTGGGGAAATAAAAGAATATGGAGCCATCCTTGTCCACATCAAAGTGGGGCTCCCAAGCTTGCCCCGATAAGCTATACGTTCGATTCCAACCTTCCACTAGAGAAGAAGGGACTCCAGCCTACCCAATCTCAACATAATAAATTCTTCTATCTGTTACAGAACTTCATTGAGTTGAGGAGTAACCACTCGTAGAACCTCCTGAAGAAAAAGGGAGGAGACAAGGCATGGGGAAAGCAGAGAAAGCGCCTCTCGGAGCTCCTCTAGCTCTAGGCCTCCGCTCGTTACCACTTGCCTCATGATCGCTACACCTCTTAAAGTTAAGAGGAATTTCATCCTCTGACATGTTGCTTTGCTCAAGAGAAGTAGAAACTAAATCTTAGAGAACTTGGACAACTTGAAGGGCTTCGGCACTAACGATCCTAGAATCAGAAGAGCCTTGCGGACCTGTTGAGGTGCCCATGCTGGAGCCCTGGGGGAAACCTACGTCCCCTTGTCCACCTCACTTGCTACAAGGGATTGATGTGACATTAGGGTGATGCCCCCCACCACGCCCGTTACGAGCGTCCTTGATAGCAGCCTGAATGTGTTGGCTCCTGGGTAAGAATTATGGGCGAATTGGGATGGAGGGAATGTGTGACAACGGAGTGTGGTCATCGCTCAAACCTAACTATAATCCAATTTCCTGCGTGCTGGTTCCACATAAAAATGTAACAAGTCACAATATATATATATATATATATATATATATATATATATATATATATATATATATATATATATATATATAAAACAGCAATGTAATAAAAATCTAACCGAGGGACTTGAAATAGAGGGCCACTCCAGTCCGCCTCGCACGTTGGCATCGTGCTGAGGTGAATAGCAACCGGATATCGGTCACCCAAGATGTAACTCATGTGAGGTAACCAGACAGAAGGAACATGAGTTTGCCGCTTGCCACCGCCCACCCTGACTGCATTAAAGTATTGCCTATCTCTTTGTTCTTCCCGTGAAAGTTTCGAAAATTCATTCAAAATGGTGTTAGGCTCCCCAAAATGCTTACGCACTCCGAGTTCCGAGTTCATTATTAGCATACAAGTAAAGAAACCTTCATTTCCATCCCTTGACTGACAGTTTTGGGTAGATAGTGAAAGAACCCATTACGATTCCCAAACGATCACCATCCACATCTAAAATTTGGGTTTCTTTCATTGTTTAATTGATGTAGACCGAAAGAGCTTAAAGGTTAATGGAAACTCCTTAAATCCACACACCCATATAAACCCAACCAAGAGTCGTATCGAGGTTGCGGTAAGCTGAGCCAAACACAAATTATATTTTTGTAACACCTCTACGATGAATTCATGAAGAGGAAAGTAAAATTTAAATTCTAGTTGCTTTGTATAGATGATAATATAGTCATCTGAGGCAACGCAGGGAGTGTTGTGTTCTTTTTTGAGCGAGAGTCTATAGTGTTGGGGCAAGTTATAAAAACGAGGGATCCATAATCCCAACATTGTGCCACAACTTTCTTGAGCCAATTGGACTTTGGAAAGGTGGTAATCAGCCTGCTGTCTAAGGCAACGTTGAGCCGATGAGTGGGAATAGGAGGGTACGCAACACCCTCCAACAAGGAAGGACTGGTCGCGGCCTCTACGTCACAAGTATTATCATCTGTTCTGACCCCATAATAGGTGTTGTACTCAGAAGCCAACTCGTCCAAGCAATCCTCACTCGACATATTAATTAGCAGGTAGAAGTTCAAGAATGAAGTTATGCCTGACAAGCAAAGAGCCAATGAAGACTGATGGCAATACCAGTGACAAGTAGTAAGACGCTACGTGGCTTCTCCTCTCTGCTCTGTTACCTTTGTGGTATTTCCTAGTGAATTTAGAACGACACAGAACACTAATCCTTGCAAGGGCTCAAAATATTTATAGATAGGCAACAAAGTTGTGTCTACTACAGTGAGATGACACTTTGAAGTGATAATTCATCTTAAAAAGCATGACGTGACAGCACAACATGAAAAATACAATTTGTACGGAGAAATGCTCTTTGCAATAATTATAGTACTTCGAGGGCATTGCACAAACGCCTTAGCAGTAAAGTAAACACTTTAATCTCAAAAAAAATAAATAATTGTATATTTCCTTGATCTCTCTGCAATGATTTGTGTTAAGGTGACGCATGACAAATCAATAATTTTAAGTTATGTAATGCATAAGCAGTCGATGAATTTAACTCACATAACGATTGAAAGGCCCAAAAAATTTTCAAGTCGCATAACAAATCGAAAATTTAAGTTATGTCACGCGACAGAAGGTCAAACAATTTTTTTAGTCACGTAATGCGTGACAAATCGAAAAGTTACGCGTCATGAGTCGAAAATTTAAATCCTGTAACGCATAATGGGACCAAAAATTTTTTAAGTTGCTTGACAAGTCGAAAATTTAAGTCATGTCACGCGATGACTGTCAAACAATTTTTAAGTCATGTAACGCGTGACGGGTCGAAAAGTCACGAGTAACGAGTCAAAAATTTAAATAATGTAACACGTGATGGGCTAAAAATTTTAAACTACGTAACGTATGACAGATTGAAAAATGTAAGGTCTCGTAATATATTACGAGGTGATAACATTAAGTCAAGTAACGCGTAACGGGCCAAAAAAATTTTGAAGTCACATAACGCATGACGAATCGAGAATTTAAGTCATGTTATGCGATGACGGTCAAACAATTTTTAAGTCACAGATCACGTGACGAATCGAAAAGTCACGCGTGACAAGTCAAAAATTAACTCATGTAATGCGTGACGGACCGAAAAATTTTTAGCCATAAAATGCGTAAGTTCACGTGTGACGAGTCGAAAATTAACTCGTGTAATGCGTGACGGGTCGAAAAATTTTTAGCCACGTAATGCGTGATGGATTGAAAAGTCACGCGTAACGAGTTAAAAATTAACTCATGTAATGCGTGACGGGTCGAAAAATTTTTAGCCACGTAATGCGTGACAAGTTCATAATGTTAAGTCATGTAACGCGTAACGAGCCAAAAATTTTTGAATTCACGTAACGCATGACGAGTCGAAAATTTAAGTCATGTTACGCGATGACGGTCAAACAATTTTTAAGTCACGTAACGCAAGATGGGTCGAACAGTGACGCGTCACAAGTCGAAAATTTAAGTCATGTAGCGTGCGACGGGTCTAAAAAAATTTTTTAAGTTGTGTGACTAGTCGAAAATTGAGTCATGCCATGTGACGGCGATTGAACAATTTTTGAGTCACGTAACGCGTGATGGGTCGAAAAGTCACGTGTGACAAGTCGAAAATTTAAGTTATATAACACGTGACAAGCCAAAAAATTTTAAGCCATACAATGAGTGACGGGTCGAAAAATTTAAGACCTCATAATGCGTTACATGGTGATAACATTGAGCCATGTAACGCATAAAAGACAAAAAATATTTTAAGTCACATAACGCATGACGTGTCGAGAATTTAACTCATGTCATGTGACGATGGTCAAACAATTTTTAAATCAAGTAATGCGTGACGGGTCGAAAAGTCATGCGTGACGAGTTGAAAATTCAAGTCATGTAATGCGTGATGGGTCAAAAAAATTTAAGCCACATAATGCGTGGCAGGTCGAAAAATTTAAGGTCCCATAACGCGTTACGAGTTGATGACATTAAGCCATGTAACGCGTAACAGGCCAAAAATGTTTGAACTCAAGTAACGCGTGAGGAGTCGAAAATTTAAGTTATGTCACGCGAGGGCGGTCAACCAATTTTTAAGTTACGTAACGCGTGACTGATCGAAAAGTCACAGGTGACGAGTCCAAAATTTAAGTCATGTAACGCATGGCGAGTCAAAAAATTTTAAACCACGTAATGCATGAAGGGTTGAAAACTTAAGGTTTCGTAACGCGTTACGAGTTGATAACATTAAGTTATGCAATGCGTAACAAGCCAAAAATTTTTGCAGTCACGTAGCGCGTGACGGGTTGAAAATCTAAGTCATGTCACACGGGGAAGGTCAAACAATTTTTAAGTCAAGTAACGCATGACGAGTCGCAAAGTCACGGGCCACGAGTCGAAAATTTAAGTCATGTAATGCTTGATGGGCCAAAAAAATTTTAAGTCGCGTGGCAAATCAAAAGTTTATCTCATATCACACAACGATGGTAAAACAATCTTTAAGATACGTAACGCGTGACGGGTCGAAAAGTCACACGCGACGAGTCGAAAATTTAAGTCATGTAACGCGTGATGGGCCAAAAAATTTTAAGCCACGCAATGCATTGCGGGTCAAAAAATTTAAGATCTCGTTATGCGTTACGAGGTAATAACATCAAATCATATCGCCTAACGGGCCACAAAATTTTAAGTAACATAACACATGACGAATGGAGAATTTTATTCATGTCACGCAACAACGATCAAACAATTTTTAAGTCACGTGTGATGAGTCGGAAATTTAAGTTATGAAACGTGTGATGGGTCAAAAAATTTTAAGCCACTTAACGCGTCACGGTTCAAAAAATTTAAGGTCTCCTAATGCATTGCGAGTTGATAACATCAAGTCATGTAAAGTGTAACAGGCCAAAAATTTTTGAAGTCACGTAATGCATGACGAGTAGAAAATTTAAGTCATGTCACGCGATGACAGCCAAGTAATTTTAAGTCATGTAACACATGACGGGTCGAAAAGTCATTCGTGATGAGTCGAAAATTTGAGTCATGTAACGCATGACGGGTCAAAAAATTGTGAGCCACATAACGCCTGACGGGTCGAAAAATTTAAGCTCTCGCAACATGTTACTGGTTGATAACATTAAGTCATGTAACGCGTAACGGGCCAAAAAATTTTGAATTCATGTAATGCGTGACGAGTCGAAAATTTAAATCATGTCTCGTAACACGTGACGGGTCGAAAAGTAACGCGTCACTATTGAAAATTTAAGTCATGTAACGTGCAATAGGCCCAAAAAAATTTTTAAATCGCGTGGAAAGTCAAAAATTTAAGTCATGTCATGCAATGACGGTCAAAGAATTTTTAAGTCACGTAATGGGCGACGGGTCGAAAATCACGCGTGACAAGTCGAAAATTTAAGTCATGTAACGCGTGACAGACCAAAAAATTTTAAGCCATGTAACGCGTGACAGGTCAAAAAATTTAAGGTGTCGTAACCGTTGAGGGGTAATAATTATATTAAGTCATGTAACGCGTAAAAGGCCAAAATTTTTTTGTCATATAACGTGTGACAAGTCGAGAATTTAAGTCATGTCACACAACGACAGTCAAACAATTTTTAAGTAACGTAATGCATGACGAGTAGAAAATTTAAATCAAGTTATGATGGTGAAACAATTTTTAAGCCACATAACATGTGATAGGTCGAAAAATCACGCATGACGAGTCAAAAATTTAAGGTCACGTAACGTATGACGAATCGAAAATTTAAGTCATATACGTGAAGGGTCAAAAAATATTTCAGTCATATAATGCGTGTTGAGTCAAAAAATTTTAAGTCACGCAACGCGCTTGACGGGTCGAAGAGCTTATGGTACGTAACGCATTACAAGCCGATAGCATTAGCGGTGAGTGGATGATTTTAAGTCATGACACGCATGTGCAAAAAAATTTTAAGTCGAAAATCTTTAAGTCCCGTGACGTATGATGGGTTGAAAATTTAAGTCATGTAACACGTGGCGGGCCAAAATTCATAGTCACATAACATATCAGCCTAAAACTTTTTATAGGCCAGGTAACAGTGGCGAGTTAAAATAAAAAAATAAAAAAGGAGAAAATCGAAAAATATCGTCAAGGTTTTATGTATCCGATACTATTGAATGATTGGATAAGGGTGTTGGTTAATGCGAAAGTAGATGATAAAATTTGTCGGACATCCGATAACTTCAAATGCCCGATGAGGGGCAAATGTTGGAAGTACTCACGTTAAATAATCATTAACTTAACAAATTCTCCATAATAATAATATTCTCCTGAAGTGCGAGTTAAGCCTCGCCAGGCGTACAAAGGAAGGAAGCTTTTCAAGCCCATGGAGCAAAGACTCTCATGGCCCGCAAAGCCTCTATCACCCACCGCCTTAGGTTGCTGACATTCAAACCCATATAAAGGTCTCCTTCCCGTTAGGAAAAGGGTAATGCAAAAATATCACTCATTCCCTAAACACTCATCACAACCTTATCTCCTAAACTGACTTAAGTATCGGAGAGGTTTCTCCCGGGCAACCCCTAGGGGTAGAGCTATATTGCAGGTATTGGTCCTCATCTACTCAACACACCTTTGGCGTGCTCTGTGATGGATTGACTGTCGGAAGAGCAAAGGAACTTAATCGGTCCAGATTATCTTTGACAACAAGGAGGATTAGTCATTCTCCGAATTCCGACCACAAACATAAAGTAAGAAGCATACAAGTCTAGGAACTCTTATGGAGAGTAAACAGTGATAAATGTTGAACTTTAAACCTTATCACCAATGTGACGTGTGCGCAAATTTTGGAAGCAACAATTATGCGAGACTTTTTCATTTTATATTGGTTTTGTATTGTTCTCGTTGTTTTGTTTGATACTTATGAGACGAAATATCTAAAGGTGGAAATAAGACTCTCTAATGATGTTCGATGATTCAAGTATAGTATTTCATGTCGGATTGATATATTATTCACAACAGCTACACTAGATCATCAAATACACATTCTAAAGAAGTATAGTATCTCATTCATAAGTTGTGCTATCGCAAAACACTAGTTGACATAAAATGAGGAACATTAAGCATGGAGTAAGTTAGATTTTATGGATTAGAATTTTATTTTGACAATAAAAATTGTAGTTTGTGTGAAGATAATTGGAAGGCTCTGCCCCAATTGGGAATCCTGACGCTGTATTATTATTAATTAAGGAGAAAGTATTTACTAAGATATTACATATATTTGTCCTACACTATTACGGCCCCTCAATTGGTTCAGGGGGTAACATGGACAGATTGGCCCTAAAAAAACTCAAACAACTTTGAAGAATAAAAACATCAGCTAACTAAAGCTTAGTAGGAATGTAACGCACAACTAGATTACCGTGAGCTACACGCTCTCGTACAAAATGATAGTCGATAGCTATATGCTTACTACGATCATGTTGTACAGGATTAACAGCCATATAGGAGGCTCTGACGTTATCACAATACACCTTGGTGGGACTGGTGAGACGAATACCAAGGTCGGAGAGCAATTTACGAATCCAAATAGTCTTAGCTACAGTATAGGCAATAGCTTGATACTCAATTTCAGTAGAAGATTTGGAGATAGTGGGTTGCCTTTTGAAGCGCCAGGAAATGAGATTAGGCTCACAGAAAACGATGTAGCCCATAGTGAAGCGGCAAGTATCCTTGCAGTTGGTCCAATCAGCATCAGAATATGCAACAATTAGGGAGATAGAGGCAGTAGGACGCAGTTGAAGGCCATAAGTGGAGGTCCCCTGCAAGTACCTGAAAATATGCTTAACGGCATGTAGGTGAGTAGTACAGGGAGCATGCATAAATTGGGAAACTACATGAACTGCAAATGCAATATCCGGTCTCGTCATGGTCAAATATTGCAAGGCACCTACCATACTCCTGTACTCAGAGGTATCTGCAAGTAACTCTCCATCTGTTAGAGTTAAAGAGGTTCTAGAAAAGGAAGGGTGCGAACAGGCTTCGCTGTATGCATATGAAATTTTCGTAGAAGATCAAGAACATATTTTTGTTTGGACAGAAAGAGGCCTATGGTGCTTCGTGCCACCAGAACACCCAGAAAATAATGCAGATCACCAAGGTCTTTCATAGCAAACTGATTGGAGCGCAAAGAAATAAAATTATGGAGGACAGAGGAGGAACAACCACTGAGAATGATGTCATCAACGTAAAGAAGAAGAATTATAGTGGTAGTGCCATGATGATAGACAAACATAGAGGTGTCGGCAGTGCTACACTTAAAACTTTGAGACAGAAGGAAGCCGATGATTCATGGAACCAAGCTCGGGGAGCTTGCTTGAGTCCATAAATTGCTTTCTTAAGTTTACAGACATGATTAGAATAATCAGGATGGACACACCCAGGAGGCTGTTTCATGTAGACTTCCTCAGTAAGAGTGCCATGAAGACAAGCATTCTTGACATCCAGTTGCCGAATAGGCCAATTACAAGACAGGGCAAGTGATAAAACAAGAATGGTGGGGGCCTTGATAACTGGACTGAATGTCTCATGGTAGTCGATGCCAGCCTGTTGGTGATTGCCAAAAGCAACCAACCTTGCCTTATAGAGTTTGACGAGCCCATCAAAATTAAATTTGACTCTGTAAACCCACTTACAACCTATTAGATTTTGACCAGGCTAAAAAGGTACCAACTCCCAAGTATTACTTTCAAGTAAAGCATTAAATTCTTCTGACATAGCTTCCCTCCACTTAGTATATGTAGAGGCTTGAGCAAAGGAGGTTTGTTCAAGACTTACGATGTCCGTGTCCAGAGACAAGAGGGTTTTGGGTTTTCGAATGCCGCTTTTAGTGCCGATTTACATGGGATGCACATTGAGCGGGAGAGGAATAGAAGGACGGGAATGAGAGTCTGGGTCAGAAAGGGACGTAGGGAGAGTTCGTTGGGCTGGCGAGGACATACAAACCGGACTAGATAAGGGAGTAGGAGACGGAGCCTGGGGCATAGGCTGAAGATCGGGACTAGACATGTGGGATACAGGCCATTGGGCTGTAGGAGTAGGCTGACTAGAGGGAGAAAATAGGGAACACGCAGGGAGGGAAGGAGAGGGGACTATGGTTAGGCTGGATGGAGAGGACCCATAAGTGTCCGTGGGAGACAGACTACAGGACACCAAGAGGGGCTGCTTAGACAGCGGCCCAGACACTATGTGCGACGGGGGGAAGGGTGCGAAGGGTGACTTGGCAAAGGAGTGAGTCGAGTGGATTGAGAAGAGGTGTGAGTCAGCATGGAGAGGGCGACGAGGGTGTCAGGGGAGACGTAGGGAGCACAAATAACAGGTGACTTAGATTGTGAAATTAACTCAGGATATGGAAAAGAGTTTTCATGAGAACGAACGTGCTGACTAATGTAAAGCTTTCCTGTAATGGGATCAAAGCAATTGTATCCTTTGTAATGGGGGGGCATACCCAAGAAAGACGCATAATGTAGACCTCGGACCTAACTTATTGGAAGAGGTAGCAGAAAAATTAGGAAAATAGGCGCAGCAAAAAACTTTCAAAAAATTGTAATCTGGTGATTGGTGAAACAACTTTTGAAAAGAACTAGTACCATTGCAAGTGCTAGTTGGAAATCTGTTGACAATAAAAATAGCAGTATAAATGGCCTCAACCCATAAAGTAGCAAGTAAGTGGGATTCAAGAAGCATAGCACGTGCCATCTCAGTAAGATGTCGATGCTTTCTTTCGCCACACCATTTTGTGCTTGGGTATCAGGACAAGACTTGCGCAAATAGATGCCATGTTTAAGAAAATGTGCCCCAAACGTAGAATTATCAAATTCACGACCCCCATTACTTTGGAAAATTTTAATTTTGGTATTAAAGAGGTTTTCAACTAAGCATTGAAAATTGTAGAAAGTGGTGAAAGCCTTGGGTTTCTGTTTTAATGGATAAATCCAAGTATATCGAGAATAATCATCTACAAAATAGATATAATATCGAAAGCTAGAATGAGAGCTTACAGGAGATTTTCATAAATCAGAATGAATAAGATGTAAAGGTGTTTTATAACAATGTTCAGCTAACTGAAAAGGCAAACGATGAGACTTTGCAAGTCGACATGAAACACATGTATCCTGAAACTTATTTGGAAAAGAAATTAAATTAGAATTCTTAAGACTAGCTAATGTTCGTACTCCACAATGTCCTAGATGCCGATGCCAAGTAACCACAGGATCAACCAAGGCAGCGAGAGCAGGAACTAAGGTAGATGAGGAGACAATGATGGGATACACATTCCCACTAGATGATGCACGAAGTAGAGGCCTACCCGAGGCTTTGTCCTTAACACAAACAGAAAATTCATCAAATATGATAGAACAGTTGTTATCTCAACATAATTGACGAATGGAAATTAAATTGTGCTTCAAGTCAGGAACATGAAGGACACGATGCAAGGAAAGGGGCCTAGTGGAGGTGGGAAGCATAGCAGAACCAACATGTTTTATAGGAAGCAAAGTACCATTTCCAACCAGAACACATTCAGTGCCATTATAAGTGGATGTAGAGAGTAAATTACCTTCATTAGGAGTCATGTGAGACACAGCAGCCGAATCAGAATACCAGACTGATTCGTTGGCGTTGACTGCATTGAAGGTAGCATAGGCCTGGATAGGAACATAAGACTGTTGTGGGAGATACTGACTTGGACAAGTGGCAGCTGTGTGCCCAGGGACAAAACAAATTTGGCACACAACATTAGGGTGAGAGCCTAAGACTTCTTCAAAGCAATTGTTACATGCAAGAAGAGAGTTAATAATAGGAGAAGGAGAGCAATGAATATTAGAACATGAAAAGACCATACTACCATAAGCAGTTCCTGTAGGCACACTCTGTTGAGACGACTGATTTGAGGTGGATAAGTTGGTGTTCGAATGATTCCCGCTCCCTTGATTGCGACCACCACGACGACTGTTATTGTGATTACGGCCTCGCCCTCTACCATTGTTAGACCGGTTCGAGAAAGGATTGGTCGAAGAGTTGGAGCTGGTCGAGGAGGAGGATGGGATGTGTGAAACGGCTAAGGCTTGATGCTGCAACTCGATGCCACCTTTAGACTTGAGAAATTTCAAGCGTTGTTCGTAGTGAATCAACTCAGCTTGCAAATCATCAAAAGTTAGAAAAGTAGAGCCATAAGATAAAGTCATGGCAAGGATATGATAATCCTCATCAACACCGTTAAGAGTTTAAGCAACTAAATCCATGTCAGACACAAGCGAACCAATGGAAGTGAGAGAATCAGTGATTTGCTTGATACCATGAAGATAGCCTTCCATGATTTGATTCTTATCTTTAAAGAGGGTGGAAAGGGTGCGCTTAAGATCCATGGCTCGTGCTAAACTTGTGGTATTAAACCGATGTGCAAGATGTTCCCAAATTGAAAGAGAATGAACAATGTCATGCACCTCAGTTAATAAGTCAGGAGATATCGTAGCAAACAACCATGATCGTAATAGTTGATCCAGGAAGGATTCGGGTGTTGAGTACTATGATTATCCAAGATGTAAATAGGAGGAGTCTGAATTGAACCATCAGTAAAACCTTGAAGCTATTGCGTGATAAGGAATGCCACAAATTGAGTGCGCCAAGGTAGAAAGTCTTTGACTTTCATCAACGTGGTGCTGACAAAATTTTTGATGTTGATAAAGAAGAGACCGGGGTGCATAGGAGGCATAAGGGAACCCGGTGAGAGCCAAGACGGGTCAGAAGACAGGCCAAACGAACCAATGAGAGGAGTAGAGAGATTGGTTGTTCCTAGGCATGCACCGTCCAAGATGGGACCTGAAGCTAGCAGCAGTGTAGACGTAAAGGGGATGGTGGGTTGGGGCGGATTCCACGAAAGTGAGGGGA
Source organism: Carnegiea gigantea (assembly GCA_029747015.1). Classification (NCBI taxonomy): domain Eukaryota; kingdom Viridiplantae; phylum Streptophyta; class Magnoliopsida; order Caryophyllales; family Cactaceae; genus Carnegiea; species Carnegiea gigantea. The sequence continues at coordinate 333,753 of JAKOGI010000040.1, forward strand.
TGCCACTAGTGAGTTCAACGCTTGTACCGGGATCATGGAGAGACAAAGGAGTGGAGAGGATAGGCGACCCCAATGGAAGGCTGGAAGAAATCGAGACCCTAGAGACACCATGGGAGCCGACCACGTCAGAGGAAGAAGGCGGCGTAGGTGGTGGTGTAAGCGGAGTACTAGCCATGAAAGCCGGTGAGGGGTGGTGAGGCTTGGGGGACTCGGTAAGGACAACGGCACGTGGGGCATGGCGGCTAAGGAAGAGGGAGAAGGAGGCTATGCCATACTGTGCGAGACAAGAAATCGGAAAAAAAAATTATGGCTCTGATACCATATGAAGATAATTGGAAGGCTCTGCCCCAATTGGAAACCTTGGCGCTGTATTTATATTAATCAGGGAGAAAATATTTACAAAAATATTACATATATTGTCCTACACTACTTGTTTGAATATATATTATAGTTATCGGATGACACTTTATTAGGTAATGGATAATCCCTTTTATTTTCTTTGCTATGAAAAAAAAAAAGAAAAGAAAATTTGAGAGACATATGATGAGCTCATACCCCCCAACTAGCACTCAACTATTGATGTTTTTCCAAACTAGCACCAAGTTATTATCTTTTTTCCCAACAACACTAAGTTATAAATATTTTTCCGAAATAACACTAGGTAACTTGTTAACCTAGAATAGTATGTAACTTGTACTTTTTACTTTAATAATAATAATAATAATAATAATAATAATAATAATAATAATAATAATAATAAAGTTAAAGGAAATATTATCAACTATAGAATCTATATTATACAATGAGGGATGATGGTGATCGGATCGTCGCAACAGGGGTGGTTTGGGTGGGGGTCTTTTAATATTATATTATTATTATTATTTTTTTAAAAAAGTAAAAGGATGGAAATTACCTACTATTCTAAGTTAATAGTCATTCAGTACTACCTGAAAAAAATATTGATAGCTTAGGGCGTGTTCGGTAAAATTAGCTGTTTTAGTAATAACTAGCTGTTTTACTAGCTGTTAGCGATTTTACTAGCGATGAATTGTGACCTACTAGTAGTTAGTGGTTAACGGTTCAACTAGCGATTTCAAATAAATGTGTTTGGTGAATATAGCTGTTGAAGTATCAAATTTATATAAAATGACTAAAAAGGGCACAATGAATAAATGTTTTTCGTAAATAAAAAGATGAATTTTGTAATTTATAATACAACCACTAGATAAAGGTTCTTAAAAGCTACTTTCATTATCTTTTTAAAAATACTATATAAACCTTTAACCACTATCTTATTCACTACTTTACCGAACACTTTGAAGTAGTGATTTATAATATTTTAACTATTATAAACCACTAACCTCTACTTCAATCTTTATTATCGAACGTATGCTTAGTACTAGTGCAGAAAGAGGTTATAACTTGGTGCTGGTTTGAAAAAAAGATAGTAATTGAGTGCTGTTTAAGCTATGAATCGGCATTCGAGTGGAAGAACTCTTGGGAAGAATGACAGACTGACAAACGCTAAACCCTAAACCTCTCTATTGTCACCTGTGAATTGTGCTCGAATTCTGGAAAGCAAGCCCTTCCAGATTCAATCCCTAGAAATATTAACACAAACACATATCACACAATGATTCAAACACTCAAAAATTTTGTGTTTAATACCTGATTTCAATAGAATCACATAGCGAGCTCGGGAGATGGAGCTGATTAATCCTGGTTTGAAACTTCGTTAGGATGCATTCAAGGCTCAGATTTCTTCTGCTCTGCGGAAAATCGATTGTCTCCCGCTCAAATGTCAGAAATTCAGTTCTAAGGAACGCCCTTTTCAATTCTCCGGCTTCTCCAATATCTAACCGCTCATTTTTCAGCCAAAGATTAGGATTTTTGTCCCATTATTATCTTTTCCGTAATTTTAGTGGCTATGCCGTCGAGCAGTTCTCAGACGATGAATACGAATGCGATTTCGAAACTCATGCGGTAATCTTTCTTTTTCTTCTATTTTGTGATATTTGATGAGTGAACATAGTGATTGGACTCGCTGCTTTGAAATTCAATTGAAAATGTATGGAGTTGATACACATTGGGGTTGGTTAAGTGTATGAAGTTGTTTTGAGTTTTGGGTGGTATTATTGTGTTTCACCTGAATTTGTGCTTTGGGTTTGGCGTATTTGTTGGTAATTGGTGAGCTTGTGATAATTGTTCTATTATTGGGAGGAGAAAACAAATTTGAAACTCCTATGAAGATCTTTCTTCTACATTCTATCATTGTTCAATGAAAAAAAAAAAAAAAATGAAAGTTTGTTGCTGTGTAATCAAGTGGAAATAGGAGGTAAAAAGGAATCAAAAAGTTTCAGTTGGATCAGAGTAATGTAACTATAGTTTCTTTTGAGTTCTGTAATGGTACGGATGGGATTTTGCTTCTGTTGCCCCTCCTGAAAATAGATAAAGTGCCGCAAAGAAACCCATGCTATTTGCTTTGGGATATTGTAGAACTTCTAAATTGTAGGTGTTTTCCAGAGTGATGTGATGTTGTGGTTTGCCGATTCTAAAAATGCATCATACATGGATTTGTTTAGCGTAGAAGAGCTGCTATTTGAAAGGAGCTAATTAAGTGTGCTGAATTCTTATAGGCGTCATCTTCAGTGGCTAACATTGATGAGTGGAAATGGAAACTCAGCATGCTCTTAAGGAATGAACAGGAACAAGAGATTGTGTCAAGAGACAAAAGAGACAGGAGAGACTATGAGCAGATATCTAATCTTGCCAAAAGAATGGGGCTATACTGGTAAGAAAAAGTGATTCTTCTGGTCCAGTATATATATGCAGTTCCTTTCTTCCCCTGGCCCCTTTTCAGATTATACTTCCTGTTAAGAAACTTTTTACTGTACATTAGTGAGATATATGGGAAGGTGGTTGTTGCAAGCAAGGTCCCTCTACCAAATTATCGGCCAGATCTTGATGATAGGCGGCCACAGAGAGAGGTAATTTCTTTTTTGTGTATTCTCTAACATTTTGTCCCTTTTCTTCCCACTCTACTGCTTTTTTTTTTGGGGGGGGGGGGGGAGCATGCTAGGATGTAGGCCTTGTTTGTTTTTGCATTAATGTTAAACTATAAGTTACAAGAAATGCAAGAAGCTGTAAGGTAGTTATAAGGTAGTTGTAAGGTAGCTGGAAGAAATTGTAAGAAGTTGTAAGTTTTAAGCTTAAAACTGCTTAACTCAAAAAAGAACAAGGCATTAGTAGTTCCTCCACTAACGCAAAATAATTATGTGCTATGCAGGTGGCAGTTCCCTTAAGCTTGCAGAGGAGAGTGGAAGGCCTACTTCAAGAGTACCTTGATAGGGCGCAATCAAATTCTCAAAAGGCCAGTGATGGAGTTCTGGAATCCAACGCTACTGGCAAAGAAGAGAATGTAAATTTGGATGAGAATCCAGATTCCTTTTTAGATGGCTCTGTTATGGAGAAGGTCCTTCAGAGGAGGAGCTTGAGGTTGCGTAATATGCAGAGGTCTTGGCAGGTATTATTCAATCTTATTTGGAGTATCAGCATTCAGAAATGGGCTAATATCGTTAATATACTGGATACAGAGGAAACTTAGGTTGTTTTGATTATAGCAAACAGTTTTCCACTTCCCATTTTCAGCTGGTTTTTCTATTATTCACCAACTGTTATTCTCCGTGTGCACTTGTAAATACTGTTCCTTTTTCTTTTATTTGGGAAGTAGGAAACTGTTCTAGATCTGGTGATGCAGAAAATATGTACATGTGATGCTCTATATACCAAAATAAAGAAAATTAGACAAAATATTCAAACGGACTTTGTACTGCATGTCACTCAGATATATACATGTCCTTTCCTGTCAATCCTTCTATTTTCAAACTCACTATCGGATAAAAACTCACCAAATGAAACCTTCTCAGATTTGCATTATAATAATATTATTTGCAAGAGACAAAGGGATAAAACAAACGATAAATAACACCGAATGAGCAGTTCAAGTCAGAAATATCTCAACTTTTGTGCATAAAACTAGGTTTGTAAATGAACCAAGTTGGCTTGGTCAAAGCTTGGCTCGAGGCCAGTTTAACCAAAGCTCCACTTGACTCAGGCTCCACATGACTGCTTAATGAGCTAGTCCAAGTGTAGTCGGATCAGGTCAGCTCGGTTGAGCTCAGTTATTTGTTTTGGAAGGGAAATTACACCATGTTCTGTAGTTATTGTTTTGGGATCTTTATTGTTAAGTTGGGTGTTATAATCTTTAAGGTTAAAATGTTTGTTAAATCAATCATGTAAAGATTCCAATCATATGGAAAAAAGTTCAATATCAAGTCTTGGCTCGGCTTGACAAAAAAAAAGCTTGACTTTGACTCAGTTTGAGTTCAGCTGAGATGCTTAATGAGCTAAGACAGGCCTAGCGAAGCCCATGGATACAACCCTACACAGAATAGTATTGGTGACAGTATTGTATTAAACACTTGTTTTTTAATTATTGGGGGTTGTTTTACTGGTTAATAACAAGTCTAAATTGCTAAGAGCCTTGTAGCTTAATGGTGTGAGGGTAGAAGTTCCAAACTTCCTTCCGCGGTTCGAATCATGGTGGCCATAATTTAAAACTTAGGGGAAATTTTGGTGCTCCTGGAAGCGCCTTGTGGGCCTGGTGATGGGGACATGCTTCTTCTGGGCCTAAACTGGTGACACTGCCATCCCCTCCACGTGCACAGTGCACCCAGCGGTCTTACACTTTGTAGAAGGGGCCTAGTGGGTGGGTAACCTACGACTTAAAAAAAAAGGTCTAAAACTATGATTTGAATAGAAGACAAAACCAATATTGTGATTTGCTTGAATTATAAATATTGTTGTCTATCCTTATCTAAATGAATAGCGATTCTGGATGCGAATAATCTTTTGAATCAGAATATTCCGATCTTTAAATTTGACATCAAGTGTTTTGATCTTTGGGGTTATTTGTTTTCAATATACCACTACTGAGTCACGATTCTTTGGCTTGCCAATTTGACAACACATCAACTTATTTATTACACGTCGATGGTATACTTTCTTTCACTTTTTTCAACGCCATCATGCAGATGTGATAAGTGAGCTACCATCTCACTATTTTTTAAATTATAGGGGTATTTGTTTAATTTGTAGCACCATGGAGCCACAGACAATCTTACTCATCAATATGAGATGTAACAAATTATTGATCGGTGATCACGTATAGATAATATAGTTTCATTCTATGTTTGAAGACCATCATTCACATGTGATAGATAAGCTACTATGCAATCAAATTGGCTAGTCGAAGTATTGTTGACGTGAAATTGCTATATTGAAAATGAATGCCCCAAAGGTCCTCTTGTTGAGCGCTAATTTTAAGGGTTGGTTTATTCTCATCTAAAACCTTTAGATGTGGGATTATCGGCGTCCAAAATGCCAAATAGATAGTGTTATTTGTTAAAAGCGGAAAAGGACAAAGATGTGTCAACGATCACAAAATTTACGTAGTTTACAGCTCGCTCTACAAAGAAGGGATAGAACCTGGAATTGATAGTATATAGAAGTTCAACCCAAAAAAAAAAAAGAACAAAAGAAAAAATGCCGAGTCCTCTCGTCCCTGAGAGGAATGGTGAATAGAAGGAAGTATGAGCTCCCCACATCTAACAAACATGTCTTTCTTTTTTCCTTTTTTTGGGGGGGGGGGGGGGGGTGTGGGGGACGATAACAACTTTCGATATTGTCTGAGAGAAGGGGAACCGTGGAAATGTTTGAGTAATTGAAAAGCGATTGCATATCTGTGGCGCTGCAGGTTCCTTTACGCAGTGTGTTTTGGGCTTAGCCACTTAGGGGAGGTAAAGTGAGAAGAGAAATATGATGATCTGTGTGAGGATTTATCCTTAAATAACTGGGGTCATGTTGAAAAATGTTTTCTATCTTCCAGTTAGTCCCTGTATGCAACTGGTTGTCTTACGCAAAAGACATGGGACTTTTACGGAGAAAACTGAGAAATCTCTCTTTCCACTTTTTACCTGTTTTTAGGTGAACTTAGAGAACATGCAAAACAATTTTCCAGATTTCCATTTGGAAGATCTTACACTTTGGAAACAAAACTCAGAAGATCATTCTTTTGGGGAAAGACTAGAAATTCATGATTTTATTTGTGCTGTGGTGTAGCATTGGTAGAATGGCTCTTTTCTACCGTATTTTTTCTTGTGGTTGTGGATGCCTTGAGACCAGCATGTTTCCAATCTGTCATCAAAATGCTTATGAAAGTATTGTCTGTGAAGAGTATGATAAAAGAGCTACATTTGATCTTTAGAGGACGGCTTGATTGCAACAAATTCATTATGCAATGGAAGATAGCACATGCTAATTGTTTTGGGTGGCTTGTACCCCATTTGTTATGATTATCTTCCTTCCTTTTGGTTAATGACCTTGCCTTGTTATGTTAGCTATATTTAGGTCTCATGGTTGGGATTTTAGGAAGGTGATATGTCTCCTTGCGGTATAAAATCCGACTATGCTTATTGTGGTTTATGGTATTTTTCTGCCCTCCGTAATAGTATCTCTATGCGCAGGAATCTCCTGAAGGTAGGAAGATGCTGGAATTCAGGAAATCTCTACCTGCTTTCAGTGAGAAGGAGAGGCTGCTTCAAGCCATTGCAAAGAATCAGGTTTTCTTTGGAAATTATGACCATATCCCCTAGCCCCCTTTCTTATTTGTTCAGTTAAGTGATAACCGTGCTTTGAGTTTTCCATAGCAGAGGATGCTAAATGGAGTATGCTTTCATCTATATGATACTTTCAAAATGTCTGAATTTAAGGGTATTGGTGAAAACACAAGGATGATATGATGACACATAATTTCTAGTTTTGCATTTTCTATTGGTTCAAAATGAGGGGTTATTTGTAAAGACAAGGGACAATACTATTTGACTGTTGCGAGCTTGATGGCGAGTGGAAACTCTGATACCAGTTTGATGCATATGGGGTCGGTAATTACAAGAGTGATCAACTATCAACAACCATCAATCAATACCAAGTAACAAGCTCTTAAACTAAGCTAATCCTTGAGTAACGAAAGGAAAATCAATGAAATGTTTGTGAATTTTTGTTTTAATGTGGGAGAAAGGCTAATAAAATTAGCATAACTAAGATGAAGATCCAAGCCACCACTTAGCCTAACAATCCATCAATTAATTCTCTAAAACAAAGCACCAGGAATTAATTTAAATGATTGACTCATTCACCATTCAAATACTCTAAGTATTTGAAATAAAGAGAGAAATTGTCTTGGAAGAGAAAAATATTCTAGCTTTCATTCATTAATTTTCAATTCAAGTCTAATTTGTAAGTGAGTACAAAGAGACTAATTTGTAGCCATAAAAATTAGCACCCCCTTACCAAGCTATAAAAATGAGCCAATAAAAATTTAGCACCTATGGGGTTAGTATGGACCATTAGGATTTAAGCATCCATTCTTGCCAATAATGTTCAAACAACAATTTAAGCACATAAAAGTTGAAATTAGAAGGTTCTACGCTAGTGATGAGTTGTCTAAATGCAAGTTTGAAATTTGCTGCAATTGTACTTACTTGGTGACATTCTCCACCATCCTAAATGGAGGACTTGGAGCAGATATTTAAAGGGGAATTTGTTGAAGGTATCCACCAACTTTCCATAAAAGATGAACGCCTTAATCACCCATTTGATGGCCGAATTAAGCTCATAATCAAAATCGTACATATCTAGACCTATATGACCCTTGCTCGGTTTTGCCTCATTACTCGAGATATACTTAGAATTTGGAGGCATCCCGTAATTGTTAAAAAATAGACATCCGAGGCTATCCAACCATAGCTAAAATACTAATTTTGAAGCTTGTTTGGTCATCCAAAGATTAGCTCAAAGTTAACTTACGAAACTGAAATCTTGTATGACTTGTGCTAGAAGCTTTACTTGATATAATCCATCACTAACAAGTGAATTATGAACGTAATCAACTTAAAAATGTGATTTGGGTTCTTGCTCCGCATCAAACTCCCATTCTTCAAAAGAATTTGACCTGAAATCCTTGTGACCACTTGCATTATTTCCAAAGATCATTAGTCAAGTAAGATTGATGCACAATTTTGATCTTAACAATACTATGGTGCTAAGAACCCCGCCTTCTTTGAACACATAAGTGTTTTTAAAGAAATTAGGGGCCATTAAAATTTGATATTCTTGCCCACCAACCCCAATACTCAATACTGGTAATCGTGTTAAAATTATAAATGTACTCATCAATGTCCAACTCATAATGGGGTACCTCTTCATGCTCAAGTTTGGATTGTTGCAATTCACTTTCAAGAGGCATATACAAGGAGTCAAATGGGCTTCTTGTTTCCACGGGTAAAATCTCCATGGCCTCAACTTTCTGGGTATGAACTTGGACCTCCATGACATAATTAACTTGAGCTTGAGTCTGAACCTCCATGGTTTCTTCAGTGTGAGGATATAATGAGATAGAATCTAGATTGGGAGCTTTAGGAGAGCTCATCCATGATCAAATTTTCCTCATCCCTTGTTTCATCAAAACCCAAAATTTGCTCATTTTTCTCTTCGACCAAAATGAGCTTTTCTTGTTGGACCTTGATCTTCTCTTGGACAACAATGAATTTCTCTTTCAAGAGTTCTTCTTCAAAGGGTAAATCTTGGTAGAATCTCACATTCTTGTATGACTTAAGCTATCTCCAAATCTTGATTCTACGCTTGCGCTCAAGAGCTCTTTCCCTCATATGACATCTAAACCAATAAAGGGCAACACTTTGGAGTTCTTGGATGGTTATTATAAAACTATCTTCATCCGAACAACCTCTTGCCCTATGGTACCCTTAAGGGCTGGGATCTATTTCAAGTAGTGGTTTGGGTCCAAATTACCTGCAAAGCAAGGTGCTTCTTTCTTGACCTTTGTCACTTGTGCCATTTGCTTTCTAAGCTTCCATACTTGATTTTGAAGTTTTAAATATGGCCATATCTTCAACGATATGGTGAAACAAAAGATGAAAACTGTTTGGGTATAGAAAAGGGGGACTTCCATGGACCATGGGCAATCGGCTTTGCCCGCTATTTTTGTGAAGTTTTTTTTTTTGGGGTGGGGGGTTTTCTTTATGGACTAAAAGGATAAGCAAGACAAGAAGAAAGTGAAGGTTTTTGGGAGGATCAAAGTATGAATTTTTGGTTGTGAAGGGAGAAGTTTTCATGGAAAAATCAACCAAAAGTAGGATTGTGCGACTCTCATACTAACTTGATGGGGAATGAAAGCTCCGACACAAATTTGATGCATATGGGGGCCCTCAATCACAAGAGTGATCAACTGTTAACAACCATCAATCAACACCAAAGTAACAAGCCCTTGAACCAAGCGAATCCTTGAGTAACAAAAGAAAAATCAATGAATTTTTTGTGGATTTTTTTTTTAATGTGAGAGAAAAGCTAATAAAATGGGTATAACTAAGATAACGGCTCTAGACACATCTTAGACTAACAATCCACCTATTAGTCCTCTAAAGCAAAGCATCAAGAACTAATTTAAAGAATTGACTTATTCACCATGTAAAGACTCCAAGTATTTGGAATAGTTTGAGAGAGAAAAAGATTCTAGTTTTCAGTCATTAATTCTCAAGTCAAGTCTAATCTACAGCTGAATACAAAGAGTCTAATTTATAGCCACAAAAATTAGTGTCTCCTTCCCCAACCTACAAAAGTAAGCCAATAGAATTGTGGCATCTATGGGTTAGTATTGACCAATAGGATTCAAGCATCTACTCTAACCAATAACATTCAAACAACGATTTAAGCTCATGGAAATTGAAATTGGAAACTTGTAGGATATTGATGAGTTGTTCAAATGCAATGCTGAAATTTGCTGCATTTGTTTTTATTTGGTGGCATCCTCCACCATCCCAAATGGAAGAATTTTAGGGAGATATTCAAAGTGAAATTTGTTGGAGATGTCAACCAACTTCCTATAAAAGCTTAAGCTCTTAGTCACTCATTCGATGACCCAATTAATTTCATGATCAAAATCGTGCATGTCCACACATGCAGTGACCATTGCTCTGTCTCACAACTTGTGATATACTTGGAATCTGTAGGCGTCCCATAGCTTGTTGGAAAATAGACATTCGGGACTATCCAACCATAGCTAAAACACTAATTTTGGAGCTTATTTTGTCATTTAAAAATCAGTTCAAATTTAGCCTATGAAACTTAAAATTTTGGACAGCTTGTGCGAGAAGCTTTGTTTGACATGATCCACCTCTAATAAGTGAATTATGAACCTCATTAGCTTTTGAGGGTGATAAATGTTTCTTAACTATCCTACGGCTGACTTTTCAGGTGTGCTGCAATTAACATGGAGCTGAAATAGTCCCATATATTTCTGGTAGCAAATTTATACCAAGTAAATTCAAGTTCTGGTGGAATCTTATTTCTAAGCAGCCATATGTGGATATTTGCATATAACACTTTACCATATAATGCTGATATTTAGGATTTTCCCTTTATTCTCCGGATTTCTCCCCCCTCCCCAAGAATGTCGACACTCGTGGCGCTCAAAGTTTGAACTTTGAAGTGTCAAACTACACTGACTTTTTTTTGTTTTTTTGAGAGCCACTTTTTTGTTCTGTTCTGGGCTGGGAATGTAATCTTTGTTCTCATCCCTACTAACCAACCCCCACCCTGCCCGTGATTGAGGGAGGTAGGTTGGCATCTCTCCCTTTTATGTCCATGCTACTTTCTCCTTCCACGAAACTACCCCTGTAGTGGGGTCCCTGCACCACTGCCATTGTATGCTATCTATATTATTTCTTCCAGCTTCACCTGTGATGTTTGGCATTTGGAACACGGCTGAGTACTTTATGAAGTGCATTTCGTAACGTAGTGATGGTTGAGTGAGCCAAATATCAATTTTGGCTCACAAAAATTGTTTTCGAGTAAAGGTTATAGCTGATCTGGCTTTGCCCTTAAAGTTGGTTTGGCCCAAATTTCGATCTGAGGTGTTGATGTTTGCTATCTTCCGTTTTTTGGGCAGCCGCCCCTCCTATAGATAAGGTAAAAATGGGAATTAACAGGCACAAATCTATATTAGTTGCACTTGGGTTACAAGTATCCAATATGAATAAGCATCTAATGAACTTGTCTATTTTCGATGAACTTTGGGAATTCTTAGTCTATTCTAAAGTATCCATGTGGTGAACCCACTTTTGATGTGTTGTGTGTCTGACGTGGAATCACTATAATAAAATGAGGAGTCCGAGTAACATGGAATACACACAGCCTGAGTTTGATTGGAGTACGCTGCTTGTTAGGCTACAGACAGTTGGGCTGCTTCACCCTATTTGGCTGGGTCAGGGAGAACAGATATCACACTGGCACCCAAAAAAAAAAAAAAAAAAAACTAAAAAAGAGCAATTTACATGCTTGATTACCTGATGTATTTCCACTTGGATTATCTTCTATAGATGAAAAATTTCCTTTGCTAAAGAACAATAAGAAAGTGCGGAAAACAGAACCAGGAGTCATAGAAGAACTACAACTATCAAAAATTGAAATTGAATGCTGATCATGTGGTAAGTCAGGCAGGAAACTTTTTTTTTTTTTTTTTTTGGGGGGGGGGGAGGCATATAAACTCCAAAAAATTGCTTTAGCTGCAGAGTTGTGAGGAAGCGAAAAGCACCTCATTTGAAATGGGAGTATTGCAATAGTTGTATTCTTAGTTTAAAAAAGCCCGCCCGAGGCACGCTTAGCGTGAGGCTGCCAAGTCAGTGCCTTGGAGAGGATGAGGTGCGCCTCAAGGATGCAAGGCTATATATTTCCCCTTTTCCTTCTTTTCTTTTTTTTTTTTCCGATAAGGAAAAAGTAATATATTAATATAGAAAGATCAGAAGCTCATCTGCACAGTGAGCATCATACAAAAGGCTGTATGCAACCTAAGTATAAACTATCCACACAATCAGCCAGATCAAAAGAGGAAGAGCTAAACTTCCCATTCGTCCAAAGGTAGAGAATCTTGATAAAATTTTCTTTCAAACACTGAAAAGGGGTTTCTATGCTTTCAAAAACTCTTTGGTTTCTCTCTCTCCAAATACTCCAAAAGATGACATGAGGTAGGACCATGGCTTCCTCCCCCTTCTTCTTCTTCTTCTTAACTTTCATACCAAAGGAAGCCTCTCGAGCCAAAAGATGGTTCCCCATAGAATTAGGGGCAACCCAAGAAATGCCCAAGCAACTGAAAGCTAGATTCCAAAGTATGCTCGCAAACTGACAATGGTGAGCTATGGTTGTAGGGTAAGTGCCTGCATTGGGGAAGTGCGTGCATTGGGGAAGTGCTCACCTTTTCCTTCTTTTCTTAGACTTGCCTTTATGTTTTTTCTTCTTTTCCTTCCTTGGGAGCTAAAAGGTGAGTTATGATTGTACGGTAAGTGCGTGTATGGGGAACTACGATGATAAGATAACATATTTTAAGGTTATTTGTTGTGTTAGTAGTTATATTGATGTCTGATCGCTTTTTTAATACGTGTTTAACTTGTTTCTGCAAATTATGCTTTGCGAAATGTGAGAGGCTTTTAAAATTTTTTGCATGGAAGTGCGCGCTGTATCCATGATGTGCGCACCTTCACCTCGCGCCTTGTGCTTTGGGACCCTATGCGAATCAGTGCGCCTTTTAAAACTAAGGTTCTATTCCTGTGTATTCTGTAATTTGTTCTCCAAAGTGCTAAGTCTTTCTTGCTGTAAATATGCCCAATGAAGGTCATTGTGATTTCTGGTGAGACCGGGTGTGGTAAAACCACTCAACTTCCTCAGTACATATTGGAATCGGAGATAGAATCTGGTCGTGGTGCTTTCTGTAACATTATCTGCACCCAACCTCGAAGAATATCTGCCATGGCTGTTGCAGAACGAGTCTCTGCAGAAAGAGGAGAACCTCTTGGTGAAACTGTAAGTCCTATGATGCTGAACCTATTGGCTGGGATGCTGAGAGCTCCCTTTTTCTGCCACTTTTTTTTCCCCCCTTTTTCTTTCTTTTGTGTTTGATTAAAAAGGCCTCCTTGGTTCGAGATGGATGTCATACATTATTGGCGCATTAATCTGTTAAGAAGTCTTCTATTTTAAGTTCTTTGTTCAATCTTCTGTACTACATCACAGATTTTTTGTTAGGTTGGCTACAAAGTACGATTAGAAGGAATGAAAGGGAAAAATACCCATCTACTTTTCTGTACCAGCGGTATTTTGTTGCGAAGATTGCTGAGTGATCGCAATTTGAATGGAGTAACCCATGTCTTTGTGGATGAAATCCATGAGCGGGGAATGAACGAAGGTATGTTCCAGCAGTGTGTGCTAAATGTGTTTACTATATTTGAAGCTGTGTTACTTACCCCTAAACTCTGGTTATTTTGAAATTTATAGACTTCCTGTTGATTGTGTTAAACGATCTTCTCCCACGGCGTCGAGACTTGAGATTGATTTTAATGAGTGCAACGTTAAATGCCGAGTTGTTTTCAAGTTACTTTGGAGGAGCCCCAATGATTCACATACCGGTAGGCTGAGAATCTTCTATTATAGTATCTTTTTTTCATGTTGAGATATGGCTTATGATGTCGATTGAAAATAGGATTATTAACTCTATTTTTTATCATCCAGCGGCTCTTGCTTGGTTACTCTTGGTTTTCTGTTTATCGTTGTTACTGTGCATAAAGAATTTAAGATATGTCTCCATGTAGCTTTACATGGAGATGGTTTTATATTACATGTCATATTTTGGGCATGGGGCCTGGTGGAATATAGACGGGCAAAAACACACCCCATTTTTCTTTGTCCAAGTGATTGAGATGTTATGATTTTCAACTTATTGAGTTGATTTTTTGTCTTTGTTATTCTGCCATTTTTGTGATGGTATCGTGGCACACCGTCGAACATAGGTAAAGTATTAGCCAAGTTGCATACTTTGGATCGCCCCATCTTTCAAATACAGTCTTGAGGAGCCAACTAGTTTTCAGATTACGGTTTTCCATGGAACATTGATTGGAAGTCTTGAGCCCCTTGAAAGTGCCCTTTTTTGCGTGGTAATTAATTGTGATAATCGACAAAAGTGGGGTAAAACTTTGGTTAATAGATGCTCTATGGGCAAAGGTGGTTTGCAAATTATGGACGATTTGCTTCTCTGTTGCGGGATTGCTAGAAAGCCTTGGGAATTAGCCTTTAGTTGCTTGGGCCGCCATTGGATGATGCCAAGCTCTGTGAGACATCAGTGATCAGTGTGGGAAGGGTTTTTTGGGAGAAGGGCCAAGTATAAAGTCTTCTGAGCCATTCCTCATGCTATCTTTTGGTCATCATGGATGGAGAGAAATAGGAGACTTTTTGACGGGGTTGAAATTTGCTTAGAGCAATTAAAGGATAAATGGATTAAGACTTTATACTTTTGGAGGAGGTTTTTTGTTGCTTCTTGTTTAAAGTTATTGCTTTTGTGGATAGTTTATTCTTGGGCTGTAATCAAGGATTCAAGATGCGGTTTCGGTTGCGGTATGAAAAATCACTCTAATGCGGCAATTGTGTTCCATGTCACAGCGAAAATGCGGTTCGGCTAGCTCAAAAACCTTTCCGATGTGGCCATTTCGTCCCAGAACGGCCACATTTTGAATCCATGGCCGTAATTAACTTTTGTGGGATGCCGTGTTTAGCATCCTTGTAGATTTCTCTACTTATATGAATGTGTTACATTTTTCTTATCAAAAAAATATATATGATAGGAAGGAAAAGGGAACTCAATTGTTCTTCCGTTTTGTTACAAGATTTTCCTCTTTGCCTTATGAAAAGATTTTGTTAGATTTCTTCATTAATCATATATATAATATAAAACTGAATGGGTTGAATGAATTGATGGTGTCTTGACAAATGGCAAGTTTCTATTGGTTGTCTCCTATTAATTGTCTTACATTTATATCAATGCTATATGATTTTTTTTTGTATTCAATTTTTTTTTTTTTTTTTGGGTAAGTAATCAAGAGGTATATTAAATGGACACCAAGGAGATGTCACCTTAAATCTACAAAAGCTAAAAAATTTAAATTCTTGTTACCACTAAGCCTGACACTCCAACTGTACAACAACCTCAAAAAGTAGAGCCCAAAATCTTGAAACGACAAGACTTTGTCCTCAAAAATTTAACATAATGATGTCAATAAATATTAACTTAAATTAATTAATAATGGCTATATTTTATTATCCATATTCAAGTATCAACATTTAATGACTGTTTCTTTATTCAATTAGTTTAACGATTACAAATTTAAAATAAAGTAGGACTAAAAATATGAACTGTAATTTTAATTATGAGAAAATAATGGAGACACCCATAATAAGTTGAATGGCTTGATATTTCAATTCTTATCACTCAGTATCCAAATATATTAATATGCTTGAAGAGACGTCCGACTACCCCATAGGCCAAATGACATTAAACATATGCCAAGTATTAAAAAACTTTTTTTTAATAGCCGAGGACTCCAATAATATATGTGGAGAACTCCTCTTAGTCAAATGTGTCAAGTGAGGAGTCATTAAGTATCAAAATTACAAACAATTTTAGCAGTTACAAATTTAAAGTAAAAGATGAAAATAATCTGATGATATTCTTGATTCTTACCCTTTTTGGTTAAGCAAAGATAACCATAATTTTTTGTTGGATTTCATTCAGTAACGTATGTGTTTTGTCTTTTTTATGCAAAAGCAACATTCTTATTTCTGCCATTTACAAAATTTACACCCATCTGTATAACCTTTGTTCCCTTTTTTAGGGAAAACTAAATTCGAGACTTACACTTGTAGAGTGTTAGCAAATATTAGAAGAATGTAAAGGTTATTAGTACAATGACGGTATTGATTGATGCATTTAAAGGTATAACTGCTTTTTCCTTTTTCTGGGAGTGGTGAATTGAAGTTATTTCTATTTCTTAAATAATAATAAGTCAAATTCAATTTGTTTACTATTTGTTCTGATAATATCATGTTTTCATTTTCCTTTTGTAGTTGTAGTTCTATTATGTCCATGCAGTGATCAAAGTTAGTTTAATTCTTAAATTCCAAGCTAATTTTGTAGAAGATTTTATTGATGTTTTAATAACTTCAAAGTCCAAAAGCATGCACACATTTAGGAAAAAAAGTAATAAGACTATAAAATTTCAACACATGCCCGTGCAAAGCACGGGATGTACACTAGTATTATTGAATCCACAAGGACTTCTATATGCCTTATGTGATGCGGGATGATGGGCTACACTAAAGGTAGTGCACTTTGCAGGCCCTGTTAGTCTAGCGTTGAATTATGGGACATTGTTGAGCAATTCAGCATTTTAATTAAGTGCACTTTAGCAGGCAAACCTGTTTCAGTATTTTGGGTATGATTACTTTCAAGTCATTTAGCGGGCCACTTTTGGACATATCAATTTCACTTCTTTGGACATTTCTTTTGCAGCTTGAGATTCCAGTGGACTAAATAAAAATGCCTCACAAAATTATCATCCACTTCTTTTGCTATGGATTAGGAGGCAGTCAATGCTTTTCAAATCGAGGGGACACAACCTATACATGATTTATTTGACACCTTTGGCTTATTGATTTGATGTGATTTATTTTATTATTTTCTTTCCTCTGGTGGCAAGAGGATAGTTTAAACTTGTGTTGGAAATACATTGGGTTTGACTTTTTCTGCAGTCATTGCGGTTTATTTCTTCAGTTTTTTCAAAAGTCTGATTGCCGCATTTTCTGGGAAAATGTTGTTGGAGATGTGTTGTAGTGCAGTTTGCCAAAACACATGAAGTTTTTATGCTGTGTAATTAGTTGACTGAAATTTTTCCATTCCAAATTCGCTTTCCTTTGCACGGATTTGTCAGCAAAGATTTCATTGGAAGCCCGTTTCTTGCTTCCATGCACCTCCGTTCATGTTACTTTCGTGGTTCACTTCTGCCAGAAATATTTCATTGAATTTGTTGTAGCAAAATGGGCTTATTGGAAGAAATTAAAAGGAGCATTTGATCATGAATTGCTTAACTACATGGAGAAAGGACTTCAGGACATGTCTGAGATAACCATCTGTATCTAATGTTTCTATAAGTCTTACAATGTAGCAGAAGAATTTATGTTAACTAATCAGTTGCTGCTCTGCATCTGTGTGTTTTGATGCAGGGGTTCACGTATCCGGTCAGAGCACATTTCTTAGAAGATGTACTAGAGATGACTGGGTATAAGTTGACATCGTTCAACCAAATTGATGATTATGGCCAAGAAAAAGTTTGGAAGACACAGAAACAATTGGTGCCCAGGAAAAAAAAGAATCAGATTACCACTCTGGTTGAGGTTTGTACTGTGAATCGGCCTGTCCTGAGAACTAGACTTTCTACATGATTATCACATCGTCTTTCTGGTTTGGAAAACTTTAAATGTTTGATGCTGTCTTTTACTAATTTCTGTTTGGTTCAAATTTTTTTGTTAATTACATGTTGGGTTTATTTTTTTCTTGTAGAAATTATTGTGATTTCTGGCTTACAGCTGCCTTCTTATGATGCCTGCTAAGAGACAATAGAGCAATGAATATGATTGAACATCTAGATATCTCATCTCACTTATTCTTTATGTATAACAATATATTTTCACGTCGTGCGGCAGGTTGCAATTAGAATGTTGTCCTGTTTATAACCTGACTATTGGCAGATCTAACTTGTGAGCTATGATGAAGAAGCACCTTTATGATTTTGTAGCATATCTTCCGCTAAACATGAGAATGTCGTGATCAGTAAACTGATGTCGCTAATATTGATCCTTTGTTTTCAGTTCATGGAGTTGCTGACCTTTTGTAGCTGCTTTTGATATGATTTCTACGTAACATTGAAGAACAAGTCTTTAGAAAGCCAAAATTCTAAATTAATTGAGATTTGAAATGCAACACTGACGTTCTATTCAAGTTTTATTACTTTTCTGTTGCTTTCAAAATTTCTGGTTGCTCGTTTTCAAATGCTATTTTGAATAGTATATCCCTCTCCTTTTTTTGGGGGGGGGGGGGTGGTGCCTTTACTGTATGGTGTGCATGCATATGTGTGGATTTGTATTTGGAAAGGCAAATTGTAGTTTCCAGTTTCTGCATCCTGAGCATTTTGCATTGCTTTTATTTATATGTGTTTATTCTGTTATTGAATTGGATTAGTCACTGAAGGAGATTGAGATTTGCAGTTTCTTATAACTCCTTGTATTTCACAGGATGCTCTTAAAAACTCGAGCTTTGAGAACTATAGTCCTCGTGCTCGGGATTCTCTGTCATGTTGGTCACCTGATTCTATTGGATTTAATCTGATTGAAGCAGTCTTGTGTCATATATGTCGAAAGGAACGTGCAGGTGCTGTTTTGGTTTTCATGACTGGTTGGGAAGACATTAGTTGTTTGAGGGAACAACTTAAGGCTCATCCTTTGCTAGGAGACCCTAACAGGGTTCTGCTTCTTACCTGCCATGGGTCAATGGCTACATCTGAACAGGTCTCTGTGGTTTTTCCCTTTTTCCACCTTACTGGTGCTTTCCTCTGCTTTCTATTTTTTACCTATATAATTTAGTAGTTGTCTGTTATTCTGTTCTATGGCTTGTATTTCAGTTTCTTATCTTCTTAGTAGGGTTTGGATTATTTCAGTTGCTTACTATTCCATTCCAACTTATTTGCTAATATCAGTAATGTGTTGATTGCTAAATTACTACTGTCTGCAGAGACTGATATTTGAGCGGCCACCTCCAAATGTGCGTAAAATCGTTTTGGCTACAAATATGGCAGAGGCCAGCATTACCATCAATGATGTGGTCTTTGTGGTTGATTGTGGGAAAGCTAAGGAGACCACCTATGATGCTTTGAACAACACACCTTGTCTGTTGCCTTCTTGGATATCCAAAGCGTCTGCTCGACAAGTGAGTGGCCTGATGCTGATTTCTTGCACAATGACACATTTTGCTTCATAGACAATACTTTGTACTTACTTTTAATCATAGTAACACATAACCTCCCTCCCCGACCCCCAAAAAAAAAGACAAAAGATGGGTGGGGGGAAAAATGGCTCTATGTTTGCCTTTTTTGTGTGCGGCCCTAATTACTTACCAGAGCAGGGACTTGAATTCACATATGACTGACTGCATTCTCCCGAGAAGAAGTGTCTTGGATAGATGCAAGGCCTACAAGGTTATACCCGATGAGTTACTGAAGATCCAACATAGACTTTTGGTGGTACATGTTAGATTCTGAAGTTAGAGGGAAAAGAGGACCTACCTGGGATTAGAGGGACTTGAAAGGACTAACTCTCACCGAGTACTGCAATAGGGTTTCTTGGTTGGAGAGAATTGGGGGGAGGGGGCCGTGGAGGAATGCCAACAGAACATAGGATTCCGCTGCAGAGCACATCAAGATGGTAGGCAAGGAAATTCTGGGGACATTGTAAGGTATCTCGCAAGTCCAAAGAGAGACGAGGTGGAATAAAGAAATGGGAGACCGGATAAAAGTTAAAATAAGTGAATTATAGACTCTTGGATCATAGTTCCTTTCATAAGTGTGATTGCAGATTTCATATATTACTGCACAGAGAGAGCACAGCACATTGCGCTGCTTTTGCTCTTTGAGTCTTGCCCTTCACATGTCTAGCAAACCACTTCATCTCATATCTCAGGCGCCATCTTCTTGATTGAATATTTAGCCATTCCAATATGCTAACCTAGGGGTGGGCACTGAACCGGCTGGGCTAGCCCATTAACTAAACGGGTTGAGTTGGGCCCACACATTTGTTAATGGGACGGGTTGGGTTATGGGCCAAATGAACCCGGTCCGCCAATGACCTGCCCATTATCACCTAAGGAGCGTTTTTGGTGAGTTAATTTTTCAACTAATGCCTCTGTTATTTTACAACCAAACTAAATTAGTCCAATTTCAAAGTTTGAAAATACACAACCAAGCTAATAAACGGGTCCGGTTGGGTCAGCCCATAGGCGGCCCGCTTTGGGCCTATTTAAAAATGGAACAAACTTGCACAAAAAATGGTGTATAATAATTATTGCTATATATAAAGTGTTGGTAATAAGTTTAGCTGATTGGAACATATAAACTAGTGTGTCTATTGGGTTAAAAAAAATAATGGGTAACTATATGGGCCGTTAATGGGTCAGTCCAGTCTGACCCGTTAGTATGCCTTAATGGGCTGACCCATTATTAGCCCAGTCCATTATTGATCCGACCCTTTATTAGTCTTATTTTAAACAGGCTGATTGTTTAGCCCAATGGGCATACGGTCCGTTGCTCACCCCTATTCTAACCCAAATACCATGTGAAAGATCACTCTGGAAGTAGAGGTAATCACATGTTTCATCCTCTTTCTTGCAAAGAAAGCAAAGTTCAGGTTGCTTACCAACTGTTGTAGGTAGCCTATTCTCAGTTAGGAGTTTTCTCTGCAGCAAGCTGTGTGATAAATGAATGTCTAGGCATATTTGTGTTCTCCCAAACAGCCTTGGCCCAAGGTCGTTTCCTGTTGCTACCTCTCAGAGCACTGTTGACTGAAATTTCCCACTTGATACACAACTAGTAAATAGGTGTAGAGCTAAATCACACTCACTAACCTGAGCAAAACAGAATAATCTCTAATGTGCAGGAGTTCCCTGCAACCCCAAGACCCACATGAACCACTTTTGACGTGCCACACCAGTTCAATTTAAAAGATAGGCTGAAAGCCACTCACTCCATAGACCACCTTAGTGAGAATGCAATTTCCCAATTAATTTTAGAGCTGAAGCTTTATTCCAACTTTGGATTTCATTGAAATGCAATCCAACGTTAGCATAAGGACGAGTGGACAACAGGCAGTATCCCATCCAACCAAAGCCATTGCATTTTTATCAGATCGTCCTGCCTACAAAAGTTCCTATAAGCTCTAATAACATCATGAAGAACCTTCTTTGGTAAAATAAAGGCTGAGAACCGGTGCACTTGTATGTTAAAAAGTGCAGATTCTATCAACTATTTTCGAGCAGCAAATGAAAGCATTCTTGCAGACCAATGCTGAATTCTAGGCCAGGATTTATTGCTGTAGTGGTTTGCACATTGCAGAAGTGATTCTTGTGGTAGATAAGGGCAAACCCAAATATCTAGCATCTCTCCTTTAGAAAAACCTGTAGAACGGAGAATAGCTTGTTTTGCCTGTGAATCAAACCCTCCTAAAAATATATGCGAGACTTGGCAGGGTTTGCCTTTAAGCCAGAAATGTCCCCAAAATGATCCAAAATATTTACCACTGTCATAACAGAGTCGATATCACCCCTTGTGAGATACAGTAAATCGTCTGTAAATACGAAATGGGTGAATTTGATTCTATGACATTTCGGATGATATTTAAAATGCGAACACCTTAGCCTGCTTAAGATGGAAGATTTCCATGCAAAGAACAAAGAGATAAGAAGACAAAGGGATCCTTGCCTGAGGCCTTTTTTCCCTTTAATCCACTCCTCAGGTTGCCAGTTAATGACAAGGGAGGAAGAAGATGTTATGCTAACCATGATCATCTGAACAAATATATCAAGAATGCTGAACCCCTGAAACATCTTTTCAACAAAATCCCACTCAACAGTGTCGTGTGCTTTTCTTATATCAACCTTAAGCATTGCATGAGGAGAGAGATGCTTCCGAGTGTATTTGGATACTTGCTCGGGCTAGCAGTATAGTATCCTGTATATTCCTCCCTTTGACAAAAGCACTCTGCGAACTCCCAACCAAAACTCCCAAAACATTTTGGAATCTATTCACCATGACATTTGCAAACAATATGCCCTACAACACATTCTTTTGGATCCCCTTAGTGGGCTTGTCGATAACTTTTGCAAATAGGTAAGGGCTTAATGCATATCCTGGTGCGGTCCAGTACCAATAGGAACAGAGAAGTCGTGTGTCTCCACATAGTTTCTTTACACTTGTCCCATCTTCCTCATATGTATCTTTTATGGCTCTTATATAAGCAAAATGGTACATCCTTTGTTATCAAGCATCTCCACAACATTAATGCTCCATTAGTCTTCTAACAGGGTGAATTGTTTTAGTCATTGATCTTCCTGGCATAAAACTGAACTTCAAGAACCATTCTCCCATTAACCTCTTCTCAGTGATCCTTTCCCATATTTATATGGTATTGTTGAGTAACTTAATACCTTGATACTTGTTGCGACTATCACCTTTGTTTTTGTGCAACAGGATAAAGGTGTTAGAGCCTCCATTAATCTGGTATCTAGCATTCTTGATCATAGCATTGAGTAACCTAGTTGACCATGAGAGCTCTTCCTCTGCCATGCATTTTCATACGGCCACTGGTATCTGACTGGGCAATTGCTTACCTTTCTTCATTTTTCATGGTGCCTCTTCAACCTCATCTTTTTTGATGCCACGATGGAATCCAACACTTCGGTGGTTCCCTCTAGAAAACTATTTTTCAAAAAGTTGTTTTTCTGGTCTTTCAGAAACAACCTATCTAGCGTCCACATGTAGAGGTAAGGTTGCCTACCTCTAGATTGCCCCCTATCTGTGTAGGTTCATTATTTTGTTCTGGTGTGTCACATTGTGTGTGGAACTGATGTGACATTAGCTATTAGCGGTACCTCTTCTCTCTATCTTTTTTCTCTTTTAAATAATAATATCTTTCCTTTTGTAACTTTCATAGCTTTTATGATTGCTTTTACTTGATTATGTGAAGTAAGCTCAGTTGCTTGGTGTGGCATGCTGGTGCTTTAAATTAAAGTTGTCTTAAGGTCTCCTCTAACTTTACAAGGATTTGAGTAGACAAATTTGACTATAAAAATTGCCCTCAGTTTTTGTTAAGGGCAAATTTGTGCATTTTACCCATTTGTCTTTATCTTCCAGTATTTGAGCTCGTTGATTTCTACTTGGACTGCAGAGAAGGGGCCGGGCTGGTCGTGTTCAGCCAGGGGAGTGCTACCATTTATATCCCAGCTGTGTGTATGAAGCATTTCCTGATTACCAACTTCCTGAGCTCTTGAGAACTCCACTAAATTCTCTTTGTTTGCAAATAAAAAGTCTGCAAATTGGCAGCATTGCAGAATTTCTCTCAGCAGCTTTACAGCCACCAGAGCCATTGGCAGTAAGTTTTTACCCTAGATATTTACATGTGTTTTATGAATTTCTATGTAGTTAATGCTTAACTGAGGGTTGCTCCAGTTCTGTGAAGAGCTTTTTGAGACTGTAGCTTGTAATATAGCTGATTTACTACAAGTCATGGCTTTGTAAATTTTCTTTACACATTTTATTTGCTCCTGTGAGAAACTTGTATAGAAATATGAGCATCAGGCTGGACAGGTCAACTTAAAGTTAGATTTTTATTAGGATGTGTGAAACGGTATTGTCCTTTATTTCCCGTAGAGGGCAAGGCTGCTAGTATCTAAATGTCCTAATGGAATGCAAATTTCCAGACTGGTTAATCTTCTGTTGAAATTATTCTATTCTCAGATTTATAATGGGTACCAGTGATGCACATGCGATAATAGATGGCAATTCTTTTAAATT
Source organism: Carnegiea gigantea (assembly GCA_029747015.1). Lineage (NCBI taxonomy): Eukaryota > Viridiplantae > Streptophyta > Magnoliopsida > Caryophyllales > Cactaceae > Carnegiea > Carnegiea gigantea. The sequence goes on from JAKOGI010000040.1 coordinate 357,377, forward strand.
TTCATAAAGATTAGAGCCACAATGCCCTATGAATAGTTGATTAACTGCCTTCTTCTTACCTTGGTCTTCCTCTTGGTGCTTCTTATAAGAGCAGAGTGGTTTGGGACCCAGTTGTTGAGAGGTTCCATAATAAATTGGCAGGTTGGAAGTCTAAGCTTTCGTCTAGGGTAGATTGACCCTTTTGAAAAGCACTTTGTGGAGTCTGCATATCTACTTCATGTCTTACTTCACTATCTCAACTAGCATTCTAGTCTGTTAGAGAATATCATGAGAGACTTTCTTTGGAATACCAAAGATAATCGTATTGACCTTCATTGGGTCAATTGGGATGAAGTGTGCCGTCTTAAACAAGAGGGAAGACTTGGCGTAAGGCCTCTTTGTTTTGGGAACGAAGCGTTGAAGACCAAGTGGTTATGGAGGTTTTCAAAGGAGGATGATGCTATATGGAAAAATGTGACCAAGGCAAAATATGGGATCAGTGAGTTGGGTTGTTTGAGTAAGAAAAGTTCTTATTCTCACGGTGTTGGTTGTTAGAAATCTATCTTAACAGGTTTTGAGCGTTTCAACTTTAGTGCATTTTGAGGTGAAGGATGGCTAAAGAGTTTTATTTTGGCATGATGTTTGGTGTGGGAATCGACCTTAAAGACTCAATTTCTCGATCTTTTAAGGATGGCTCGTTTAAAGTATGCCACGGTACAAGAAGTAGTTTCTTGGAATGGTGACGTTAGCCAGTAGAATTTGACTTTTGTGAGGAGTCTTAATGATTGGGAAGAGGATAGTATTTGCAATTTGTTAGCCTTACTTGCTAGCGAAGACGTTTTTCCCAAAGACAATGATGGGATTGTGTGGCCACTAAACTCTAAGGGGTCCTTGGGCGTCAAGAGTTTTTGTTCCACACAATTTGAAGCCTTTGATGGTAATGATTTTGCTGCCAAGTCCATTTGGAAGTCTAAAGCTCCCATAAAACTGTGTTTCTTTGCTTGGATGGTCACCATAGGCAAGATTCCTACGGAAGACATGCTTAAAGAAGAAATTTTAGTGGTCCAAGTAGTTGCTCTATGTGTTTGGAGGAGGAAGAAACTGTGGATCATCTCCTTCTACATTGCCGGTGGGTTTCTTCGCTTTGGGATTTATTTCTCTCTATGGGCGTTAGTTGGGTTCAACTTTCCAATGTGAGAGATGTGGTGGTGGCTTGGAATAGAAGGATGAGGAAGAGTTGGGTCCTTGGAGCTTGGAATGTGGTTCCTTTGGCTATTTGGTGGGCTACTTGGAAGGAGAGTAATCGACCTATTTTTGAGGACGAAGCCTTGTCGCTTCAAGAATTTAAGCTCTATTTTTTGAGGTTGTTGTATCGTTGGAGTGTCGGGCCCAATGTTAACAAAAATTTGAACTTTTTGACTTTTGTAGATTTCATTACGGATGAAAGCTTAAGGGCATAGTGTTTTCGTATTTTGCCCTTTTGTACATGGGTGACATCCCCCTGGTGTCCTTTGAATATACCTCTTGATTAGTTATCCCAAAAAAAAAAAAGTTTTAATCCTCTCTGTCTTCTCTGTCTTCCTGTTCTGCTGATGTATTGTTTTTCTTACTAATTGTACTTTCCTTGGATTAGCGCAGTGTTTCTTCAACAGCTCTCACTTTTGCTCGCCTTCCTCACTACTTTCTGCCCTTATCGCTTGTGATTGGTTTTTTTGTTTGCTTCCCCCCACACCCCGGCCTAGGGGCGGGGGGTGTCGGTGGCATTGTCACTAGAAGTTAGTGTTTGCTTAAATTCTGTCATGCTGCATCCTTTGTCATCACTGTTATTTACTGCTACCCCCTTGTGCTTTGCAGGTTCAAAATGCCATTGATTTTCTGAAAAGGATTGGAGCTTTGGATGAGAATGAACATTTGACAAATCTTGGTTAGTCTGTCAAAACTGTGTCAGAGAGGAATAGGTTTTCTTTGAGATGGACTCGCCTTTACTAGTTGCATTTGTGCTGGATCAGGAAAGTACCTGGCAATGCTTCCAGTGGATCCCAAACTTGGGAAAATGCTTATCATGGGTGCTATCTTCCGCTGCTTTGATCCTGTGCTAACGATAGTGGCAGGTCTTAGTGTCAAAGACCCTTTTCTTTTACCGCAAGACAAAAAGGATGTAAGCATCCTGACTAATTCTTTCCTTCCCTTTCCCTTTTGTTTTCACATTAGAGTTGTCTTAACAATAATATGCTGTCAAGTTATTTTATCATGTTGGCTAGTATTTCAGGAATCCAGAGATTTATTTATGGTATCACAGGTCCTGAAAATCATTTGCAAACAAAATAATTCTGTACCATAGTTTAATCTTTAGGACTTGGTTAGAATCGAGTAAAATTGGTAATTTTTTTAGAGTGACTGCTGATTACCACATCTCTTTGGTTCAGTTAGCTGGGATTGCAAAGGCCAGATTCTCTGCTAAGGATTACAGTGATCATATGGCTCTTGTTCGAGCATATGAAGGATGGAAAGATGCCGAGCGAGAAGGATCAGCTTATGAGTACTGCTGGAGGAATTTCCTCTCTGCCCAAACTCTTCAAGCTATCCATTCCATCCGGAAGCAATTCAGTTTCATTTTAAAAGATGCTGGTCTAATTGATGATGATGTGGGCTCAAATAATAAATTGAGCCCTAATCAGTCTTTGGTCCGTGCAGTGATATGTTCTGGGCTTTTTCCTGGCATTGCATCTGTTGTGGTGAGTTATTTCTATTGTAGGCATATTTGTTGGTTTAGCCATAGTTTAATAACTAGTGCTATACCCCTGGGATGCAGGGGCTGTTGATTTACCTTAGTGAATGTATTTGTGTGATTCAGCGTTTATCTATTTATCAACTTTTTATTTTTTCTCTCTTATCAATTGATATAATTATGTTAGATAATTCCATGATTAATAAAAATCACATGAATAATATTTAAAAAATAAAAAAAGAACCATGAGAATAGTGAAATAAGATGAATCCTAGTAAGAAAATTGGCACAAAAGAGAGTAATTCAGCCTTTTTAATTTATACGCGTAATATCTCTATCCTACAATACAATAAAGAGTTTAGTGTTTCATTATCTCGCTTATTTAAAAATTTTCTTCTATAAATATTGGATTACTCAAAAAATTATAAGCTCGTACAAATGTATAATGTGTTAACCATGAAATAAATAAATTTTTAAAAAAATTCCACATTATAGTTAAACATGTTTGAGTTTTTTTAATGCTATATTTAAAACAAATAGGTTTTATCGATAATTAAAATTTTTTGAAAGTAGAAACTTTTGGCATGAAAATCCGAAAGGGTGAGAATAATAAAAATTAAAAAAAATAATGAGAGATTATAAGTCAAATTGTTTGAAAAATATAGCACGAAAATTTAAAAGGGTGAGCCCAATAAAAATGAAAAGAATGAGAGGTTACAAAGCAATGATAGAGAGAATACATATTGATATTTGATATTTAAAATTTTAATTTGCGATAATATTTGATTGTATATTGCGGTGTGGGTGGGTCCTCTCTAAGAAATTGTATTTGACTAACATTATATATGTAAATATATCTTTTTGAATCCATACGACAGAAATATTGCATAGTTTGTTCTTTTAAAGGGTCATTGCAAATGGTACTTTTTTGCATAAGTTTTAAGACTTAAAAGCCAAATAATCAATATTTGTTTCAAAATCACAGAGTAATGATCAAGGCATTAAGACAATAATTACAACTCACATGTTTTAGAAATTATTAAGATTAAGCCAATTTTAAAAGCTCCAACAGAACTAAAAGTTCCAAATAAAATGTTAAAGAAAGTATTAAAATATCAAAATATTTTAAATTTTAAATTTTAAATCATAAATAATAAGAATAAATATTTAATTAAAAAAAATTAACCAATAATACTTTACCAGCTCAACATAAAATTCCACTTGAAAATATCACCCATTGATCTCATTCTTGTTGTACCCACATGAGACAATTACACCAAAAAGAAAAATCTTATCTTACTCCTTGATTTCAATTTTCAGCAATTTCTAATAGATAGAATAATGGAAGAAAGTTGAGTTTGAATGTGATTTTTTAAAATAGAAAAATCAATATTTTCGTGCATATAAATGCATGCAATAATGAACACTTTAAATGTGAAAAAAAAAAAAAAACCACTAATAAATTTTATTAGTAAATGAAAGGCAAATTAAACCAACAACAACTCGCCATCTCACCTTTCAATGCCACCTAAGCCATTCACATGTCAATTCCATATGCTGTCACTCAATTTTATATATAGTTATATAGATTGACATTTACTATTTTCATTGATGCATGCAGCACAGAGAGACATCAATGTCATTCAAAACTAAGGATGATGGGCAAGTTTTACTCTATGCTGTAAGTTCTGTTAATCTTGAAAGCATTTACTCTTACATGGGCATTCATTGTCTAATGCCATCTTGAAGATAAAACACCTAATAGAAGTGATATCATGCCTATATAACATGGTGTATTGATATCTTATTCTATCGTCTTGTCTTATTTTGATGTGTTGTCCTCTATCTATCACAGAATTCCTCATTTGAGCTAAGCTATCTCATTTGATTCAAAAGACGATGTGTTGGAATTGCTTGAAGGAGAAAAAAGATAGAAGGGGGGGGGGGGGAGCTTTCTTTCATGTTGTGCAGCCTTGCTGGACATGGATGTGAATGGATAACTCAAAGTTGATAAGATTTTAAGCCTGTTTTTTAAATCCAACCTTCAGAGAGGGGGAAGCTTCCTTGCATGTTGTGTGTTGCACAGCCTTGCTGGCATGGATGGGAATTGAGAGTTCAACAGTTACAAGATCTGAAGCTTTTTTTGAGTCCAAGCATTGGAGTGAAGGATTTGAGAGTATTAAACCCTCCACATGTCAATGTGATAGTCACATTTTATCTCTCATTTTGTTATCTTTCCTCCTGATTTTTCTGTTCATATCTATTCCTTTGCAAAGGTTACAGCTTTATGTAAGATCTTGTTTGAACTTGATGCATTGTTTTTGTTCAATTCCAGTCTCACAGATACATCTTTGTTTTGTTGAGGCTTCCATTTTGTTATGTGATCAATTTCTATTGTTTAATAATTAAGTGTGATCATCATATGCTCTCTTTCAACTTCCTTCAACTGAGTTATCCACTTACTCTTCGGTGGTGATTATTTTGTTTTAGAATTCAGTGAATGCACGCTACCAGACAATTCCGTATCCTTGGCTAGTTTTTGGAGAAAAAGTAAAGGTCAACACTGTTTTCATACGTGATTCAACAGCTGTATCAGATTCAATATTGATTCTTTTTGGTGGTGCTCTAGGCCGTGGAGCACAGGTAATTGTTGTCAACCCTCCGTCTCCCCCCCCCCCCCAAAAAAAAAAAAATAAAAAGAACAAATAAAGGCCACCTTATCATGATAATCTTTTTCTCTCTCCCCCCTTTAAGTTTTCATGGAATGCCTTGTAATTATTTTCCGATTTTTTTTTTAAGCCGGGACACTTGGTTATGTTGGATGGCTATGTTGAGTTCTTTATGGATACTAACTTGGCTGAGTGCTACTGCAAACTCAAGGAGGAACTTGATAAGCTTTTACAGAGGAAGGTAAGTTACAATTAGGTTACCCTGCACATCAGATTGCCCTCATCTTTCTCTTGTTGAACTGTGATTGTGCTTTTTTGAAAATTGGATATGAATTCCCTGATCTTATTACAAGATTCCAATGATATTAGATAATGAAGTGGGATCCACATTGCTGGCGGTCGGTGGTGGTTCTATTCTATTTATGTTAGATGAGGAATTGCATTGACATGCTTATGTGTTTATGTGCATATGCATAAATGAGCATGAGGAAAAAGAGAATCTGGTCGATCATTTAGCCAAAAAGGAATCTGTTATTGGTGCTACGTCTATTCTGCGGAGTCCTTTTCCCATATTTTCTCCCCTTTCCCTTATGTCATGATGGACAGATATTATCTCATATCATGGAGATGGCCTAATCTGTATTCACATAGCATTGCCCACACTTCTCAGAAATAAGTTCTTACTTCACAAGGAATCTGTTATTGATGCTTTGTTTACCTTATTTTGGTTTCGGTTTCAGCTAAATGCTGTGAACATCTTAACCTCAACAAAAGCCTTTGTTACATTGTGGTTTCAAGACTGGAATTCTATTCTGAGCTGCATGCAGAGACATTCCAACTGATACTTGGCATACTTCTCTATGTATTTCTCTTACCAATGTTATTCTTTCAATGCAGCTTGAGGATCCTGCCATTGACATCCTGAAAGAAGCAAAGTATCTAATGTTTGCTATCCAGGAAATAGTTTTAGGAGATCAATGTGAAGGGAGATTTGTTTTTGGCCGTGAAAGCAGGAAACCTAAAGATTCTACGGACCCCAATAGATTCTCAAAAGATGGAACAAACCCAAAGAGCCTGCTGCAAACTCTATTGATGAGAGCTGGGCACTCCCCTCCCAAGTACAAAACTAAACACCTGAAAACCAATGAGTTCAGGGCACTGGTGGAATTCAAAGGGATGCAGTTTGTGGGGAAGCCCCAAAGGAACAAGCAACTTGCAGAAAAGGATGCTGCCATAGAGGCTTTGGCATGGTTGACTCACACTGACCCCAAAAATGGGGATGTGGATGATGAGTCTACTCCAGATGTCACCGACAACATGCTCAAGCTCCTTGGAAAACGCAGAAAATCAAAGCGTCGGTAGAGAGTCAAGCTTTGTTGCCATCTTGTCTTTGGTTACCTTCAAAACTTGTTGGCTCGAGAAAATTGAGGGAAAGCCAGCTTGAATAGGCTGGCAATCAATATGATCCCTCTCCAAGCGGGCTGAAGGGAGACATTTCCACAAGCCTTACGCCTGCCAAAGAATGTTGAGGTGGTTTCTGAAATCTGTGTTGTGTGCCATTGTCAATTGCGGTCATGTATATGGAAGAGCACGGTTATGTTTTATCCTGATTTTTGAACGAGGGGGAGGTTAGGTGATAGCAGGGAAAGATATAGGGTTGTATACTAACCACGAGGGTCAGGGGTATGTAGACATGAGTCTGTACTTTGCTGCCTGCTAATTTTTCCTGAAGATGGTAGATTGGTAGGGGTGAAATCACTGACGTTTATGGGAAGAGGACCATAAGGTGGTTGTAGCAGCAAAAACGCATGATATTATTGCACGATCTGTTGGTGTACTTCGTAGTTCGGTTGTACCTTGCTCTGATGTGGAATGTGAGGGGAGTTCTTGTTAAATCAAGTATGTATTTCGGTAGGAGTCTACCATGGTCAATTCATGGAACTAATCATGTATTTATGCTTCACCCCCCAAAAAAGTAGGGGTTTACTTCGGGAGAAATTGGTAGGCTAAACTGGTGTTGGTGTATGATTCATTAGTGTTTAATGTGGCTCCATAGTAAAGGGTGTATTGTTGTATTCATTGATGAAAACATTGATTATTCTCGTTCTGTAATGCAACGGTCCAACCCCCCCCCCCCCCCAATGTAATTGAACATACGAGGAATTTTACTAAATATAAGCTATTCCATTTGACTTCATTCAGAGTCATCTAATGTATATAGTTTCACATTTCCCATATGACACTTGCATAGTATATTTATTTTAGAAATATGGGTGAATATGCAAGACAATGATTGAGAGGCAAACTGAACTGATGTACAAGGGTCATTGTCAACATTTGGCCTATCGTTGAGAATAGGAAGTCTTATGTGTTGGGCAATCTATATATCACACTCCTGAAAGTATATACTTCCAAGAGCAATATTTGCAAATATACATTAAAAATTAATATATGTTAAATACACCGGTGAAGGTATATATACATGGATAATAAGAACATGTGCTCCTGGGCGCACATAAGAAATTGCCACACTTCATTTTTGTTGCGTATGAGGAGCAAAGATTAGTATAGGTAAGATTTGAACCCATGTCTTTGGCACCAACTTCCAAAGATTACCAACTGGCTAGTTGGCACCCACATAAAACATACACTTCTAATGACTTTCAATAGTAATTTGGATGATAAATGGTTCATTTAGAGGTGATTATAATAAAAGTTATTGTCAAAATTTACTATCGATCCCTAAATTAAGAAATTATCCTAACATATATTGTCAGTCATTTCAAAACTTTTAAAAAAAATCATTGTTTAAAAATTTCGTCTCATTATAACTCTTAGGGGACTGCATTACCCAAGAATTTGTGTTATTTAGTTATTAGGCATAGAGATACCAGATAACTATGTGATAACTTCTGACCGTCTCCTTCCTGCTGTGGAGGATTGATTATTGAGCAGTACCAGTAATTAATACTTGACAGAAGATAATGTTCGAGTTGGATAATTTCTTCTTGGAAGTCGGCAAGTATAAGTAGTTCTTGTAAGATTGCTACCATCCTTGCTAATAACAATGGAGAATCAACGTGGATTTGAAAATTAACATGAGAAACTCTAATTTGAGATTGTCATTGAGAGCTACGGTGACTTGTGAACCTCTGTTTACTAAGTGGGTAGATTCTAAATTAAGTTTCCACACAACACAAGCAAATTCAACAATTTTGAAATCCAAACAATCCTAATTTCTATAATACTTGATTTATTAGAGATTTTAAAAACTATTCCTAATTTTAAAAAAGGAGCATGCAGTGCTTATACAAAATTTCCACGTATCTACTCTCATTATGTATGCCAACATAATGTATAAACAATTCTACGATCATATATAAATAATAATTTATAATAACAACAACAACAATTCTCAGCGTGGGCTCCACTTACAAGGGGTCTGGGGGGTCTATATGCAAGTATGCTCACCGTTACAAGTATTGTTACCCACAAAGAGGTCGATTCTAATAAACTTACAAGAGATTTGAGAAAACATTTGGAGTCAAAAATCTTTTGATGAAAAAAACGAAGAGTAAACAAATAACAAAAACTTACAAGATGTAACAAGTAAATAGATAAAGTACTCACGCTCAAAACCATAAATAATAATGAGTTATAAAGTGACCACTGCGACCAAGAGCAAAAATATTACTAGCATAAACAAGTGTTGGAAGCCCATGTAAGTAAGAACCACTACACATGAAAGTTAATGACTAGAACCACGCATTAGCTATTCATGTTCCCTCGTGATCTAGGGAAGGCTAAGCAATTTGCTACCCAAAGTCTGTAATCATTATTCTAGTTCTTCACAGTTTTCTATCTTGAGTCATGTCCTCTGTTAATCCTAAAGTCCTCAAATCATATCTAATCACTTTATTCCAACTCTTATTGGATCTACCTCGACCTCGTCTACACTTTAAAATAACAGTCCTATCACATCTTCTCACTGACGCATCCATACTCCTCCTCCTGATATGACCAAACCATTTACTCATCTTATCCTCTATGGCTGTCATCCTACTTTGTCCCTTATCACTTCGTTTCTGATACTATCTAATCTCGTGTGGCCACACATCCAATAAAGCATCCTCATCTCTGCAACCTTCATCCTCTGGACTTGATACTTCTTGATAGGCCAAAACTCTGCTCCATATAGTAACTCTAGTCTAACAACCATACAGTACATTCTTCCCTTTAATCTTAGTGGGATCCTCTTGTCACACAACACCCCTGAGGCATTCTTCCATTTTTACCACCCTGCCTTTATTCGTTGGTTCATGTCCTCGTCAATAGTCCCTACCTCTATCTTGAATGGTTGAGGCTAGAGATCTGAACTGCATGACCCTTGGTAAAGCCACACCCCCAATGGTCACTCATTCTCCGTACCACCTTTCCTCTCATTGAATCGACATTGTAAGTATTCAATTTTTAACCTACTCAGCCTAAAACCTTTAGCCTCTAGCTTATCTCTCCACTGCTCCAACTTATTGTTAACTCCAACCCTGTACTCATCGATAAGAACTAGTCGTCTGTAAATAGCATACACCATGGTACCTATTCTTGAATCCCTTCAATTAGCTCATCCAGAACTATAATAAAAAGAAAAGGGTTCAATGCTGACCCTGAATGAAGCTGAATGTCTATAAGGAAGTCATTTCTATCTTCCCTAATGTCCTACCTCTTATCTTTAGCCCCTTGTCAATGTCTTCAATAACTCGACTATACTCATTGATACGCCTTTCTTATCCAAGTGCATCCATAATACTTCCCTGGGTACTCTCTCATAAGCTTTCTCTAAGTCGATGAACACCATATAAAGGTCTTTTTTTGTCTCTGTAAAACTCCATAGCCTTTGTAAGAGATGAATAGCTTCCATCGTCGGCCTACCTAGCATAAAACCAAATTGGTTATCCGAAATTCTTACCTTTTCCCTTACCCTTCTCTCATTCACTATTTCCCACAACTTTATTATGTGGCTAAACAATTTTTTACCTTTATAGTCATTGCAATTTTGAGGATCGCCTTTCTCTGTAAGTATGAGAATATATTCCTAATAATGTAGTTTATGTATGGTTATCAAATTATTCATGCATCACGTACAATTTATGAGGAGTGCGGCTTAAGTAAGTATTTTCTGAAGTTACAGTCTTACCTTCTTATATTTAAGTTAACAAGAGTTTTAGTTATCACAAGTTCACAACGTGCAAAATGATATATTTGTCACCACTTTTTGCCTTCTCTTTTTTCCCCGGGGGGGGGGGGGGGGGGGGGGGGGGGGGGGTAATCAAAAGTTCTAGCACAGCCTGCACAGCTACCATACCTGCCTGATTATGTGTCTGATTGTGCAACTTTCTTGATGGTGTTGTAAAGACGTATCAATTTAGGTAGGCAGATGGGTCAAATGTTGAAAAAGTAACTTAAATTCAGGTAAAATATGGGTTGTGTGTACTTTTGATCTAGATAAAATGTAGGCGGTCAATGATTTTATTTCAGTTTTGAGAATTTTGAATTGACCAAACGTCATGGGTTTACAGTGCCTTTGTCACAAATTATTTTACTTTTCGTTAATTAAAAAAATCAACATATTTATTACTCAAAAATTATCCGTAATTTATGAAAAAGTATATTAATTGTATTTTAATGGAAGAATATTAAAATATTCTAACTTTTCATTATAATATGAGCATCATGTAGGATAGGGAAAAGGGATCAGGATCCACCGGGTCAAGCGAATTGGACCATTTGAAATAAGGTTAAGAAAATGGTTAAGTCAATAACGAGTCGACCCACTATTGACTTATTTAATGATTCCAAATTTTTGTTAACTTACTTGTTAAACTTACATGTTAAACTTGGTTATATTGACTAATAATAGTTCATAGATAATAACCATCATTATGTAGAGGTTTTTTTATACATGTTTGCTCCATTTTAAAAAGGATCGAAGTAGGCTCGACCATACTAGGCCCGACCCAACCTGTTTATTCATAATGAGCCAACCCGACCCGACCCGACCCGACCCGACCCGACCCATAGTCATCTAATGTCATTGTTATAGTTTCATTAGAACGAGAGCCAAATAAAGGAGAGTTAGAGAAGTAGGATAGACTACAGTTATTATTTTAAATTATAATATCAAAAAATTAGATTATTACTAATTAATATCATTTAAAATTTGATTAGGTATATTCAAGTCACCGTAATTTAACAATTTGATTAGCACATTTTTATTATTTGCGTGATTATTTTTATTGATTTCATGAAGATTAACTACTCATTTCACACTATTGGATTAGCTTATTTTGATGAAGTTGCATTATTTATGTTTTGTATATAATATTACTTTATGAGAAGTGAGAACGGACAATGCAGTTAAGAAGAAAAGTGTACTAGTGTAGTAGTGTTTGTTTAGAAGGGAATATGATAATTAATTACGTAATGTCTCTTTAAATAATGCAATTCAATAAAAAACAATCATTTCTCTATTAAATAATAAGGGATATGACATTCAATCAACATGTTATAACGTAAAAATATTATTTTTATTACCTTGATCCATTGGTTGTGTAACGCCCACAAAAGCTAATGCTACTTATCCTAACTTAACCGTAAATTTATTAATCTACAGCGGAAGACTTTTGTTTTGAAAGGAGACGTTACCGTCGTTCCAGGATGGAACAAGGCTTGTCTAATGTAATAAACAACTGAAATCACCTCAAATAGGTATTTGTCTCTTCATACTGTCTGTTCCCCATGTGGTAACTTGCTGTACTAATGCGAAGTATTATTGTCTTCAGACTTCAACGGAATAGCAACACACAACCTTTCAGTTACTAACCTATCATCACTGTAAGCGCTAACTGGCTAGCAATCAATTAATGTCGCTTGTTTTAGCGGCTTTCTGGTTTCCCAGGAGAATTGCTGTTTACTTCTTCTCATACCTAAAACAGAAAACATGGAAACATGCGAATGATGAACCGAAACTCAGCACGTACATTCCTATGCAGTAAAATAAGTGTGTGGTAAATGAGTTGGGCCAGCCGCATTTCAAACCATTTTTGCTTTGCAAACAAGAGAGAGAGAATGTATAAGTAGAATTGATTTGTTGGTTATTATCTGAAAGTGGACTCCTTGGTCGATGTACACTTGAAACGATCATACTTTGGGTGCTCACCCCTCCCAGGCCGATCGAGAAGCCTGAGTTGACGCCGCGCGCGGGTATATTGGTCGGCATAAGGCTTGATAATTGTTGGGCATAAGCCCTGATGATGATTGACGGAGCCACTTGTTTATGTGACAAAAACATTGAGAAATTGATTCATTAAATGAATCTTATATTAATTTTGCACTGTTGATAATACTGTGAGTTTTTGAGGAGCACAGACAATGTACGTACCTGGTCTTTGAGATTCTCTCTCCTTTGTAATGAAAAATGTGTACTGGCAGCTTGAACCGACAGATGTGGCCTCCTTCCTGCTTTACATATGTAATTTTCTTGTGATTAATGCAAGGTTATGATCCCTTGAGCCATGAGCTAATTATTAGCATGTAAGAGGTTATTGACTTGTATCCCTATTCTTAAATATCTTGTTTTAATAGGTAATTTAAATCCCTGTCGTGATAAACGCGTAATGGGGTAACGGCTTACTTGTCTTTGCTTTGTTAAATTAGTATCAGTATGGGCCCTTGTTATTAATGCCTGTCGTTGCATAACTTAAATTATTACCTTATGGTCATTTATGCTCGAATCATTATTAATGTTTTTAGTCTCATTACTGGTTCCTGGCATTGCCATGTGAAGGCAATAAATGACATAACGACAGTCACTATTATGACCATAATTCTAGAATGTTCTGTAATACCCTTGGTCAAGACATGAGTTTTTCTTTCAAAGACGTAGTGTAATGAACCCATATAATCACATTTCATTAAACATAATATCCTGATCAAAATCCGTAATTCAGAAAATACATGCTTGGAATTCACGATTTACAACATGTACCTCCAAATTCACGACTTTTTATTACAAATGTCCCAATAATATATATATTCTTCAGACAAATTGTCACAATGTTGTCCGACCCAATAGCTCCCAATAATCAAAGTATTAACTGATCTTCAGCATAAAGTTATCAGGCAAATTTTTCCTCAATTTCATAACTTTGAAACTATAGTGAATGTATTCATATCATAATTAACAACTCACAATACCTCAATCGTTACAATTAATAATGAAATTATATGATTGATATCTACCGCTTGACATGAATATCCTTAATATACTAAATCATAAAATATCAAATGCAAATTTTTAAATCGAGGAACCAAGAATTACTCACCTCGAAGTTGCTCAAGAACCCAAAACTTTAATCTCCTCTTCCCTCTTTTTTTCCCTTTTTCCTTTCTCGTTTCTCTCTCCTCTCTCCTCTTTCTCCCTCTCTCTCTTCCTTTCTCTCTCCTCTCCTCTCTCTCTCTTCTTTCCCTCTCTCTCTTCCTTTCCCTCTCTTCTCCTCTCTCTCTCTTCTTTCCCCCTCCCTTGACCGTGTGTGTGTGTGTGTGAGATGAGAGTCCCCCAACACACACATATATATATATACATAGAGGCAAGGGCAAAATGGTAAAATTAGATTATTTTTTTTGGGAAAAATCTGGAAACCTTTTTTTTGGGGGGGGGAATAATCTGGAACTTCTTCTTTTTTTTTTCTTTTTTTTTGGGAAAAATCTGGAAACCCTTTTCTTTTCTTTTTTTTTTTCCTTCTTCTTTAACTTTGGATGCAAAATGTTGAGAGACATTTTTAACGGACGTTCAACTATCCCTTTGGACTTTTAGAATTTTTAATGAATTATTTTATGAGTTACTAAAAATCCATTTCCGAAGCCATTCTGCCGAAACCTACAATGGTACAAATACATCTGAAGAAAATGCTGAATTGAAATGAGAAAATGACGGGTTGAAATGCCTGGGCCCAACTTGATTAATTTGTAATTAAGGTGATTCAATGTAATTAATATGAACATTAGGGTCGGGCCGTTACAGTCTTCCCCCCTTAAAATAAGTTTCGTCCTCGAAACTGACAAGTTGGAAGAAACTCATACCGTACTACAACTAAGTATGGGCATTGGCTTCATTATGGTAACATGATATGGTTTTGGAACAGAATTCCTAAGTTGTGGGATGTGAGAACATTCTGTATACGTCCATGAATGGACCTGCTTAGGTGTAAATTAGGCGTCATTTTGTGCAGCGTACACTTGGAGGATACCTCTGAGACTTCTTCCTCACTTAAGAGCCCAAAAGGCTGAGACATCTGATTGCGGTCAGCAGGCATAGCCTTGGTTAGTAGAGAATGGACATAAATCAATCAAATAACGGGTTAAATGATTTTGACTGCCGCTTTCGGATATGAAGTAAGAACTTGAAAGTAATGGCTGCTGGCCATTTGGAGATAAAGTGCACAATGAGGGCATGTGCATAAGAGAAGATTCTTGAGTCATATAAGTGGCAGATACGAGTATTATTGTGCCTTCTTGGTCTAATTAGGTAGTTGGAAGTTAATTTGCCACTCATGATGCGTTTTTTATGACATATGGAATGGGCTAATAAAGAATTGGAGTAACCAATAAGGTGATGGTTTAGCCACCCTTAGCTTGAATAAGTCACTAGGTGAATTTGAATGTGAATAGATAGAGCATGAAATAGGCACAATGAAACAAGCTTAAGTGAGATAACAAAATTGTATGGGGAAAGCCAAGGCTGTATCATAATTATTGGTTATATATGTCAAAGTGATTTGGGAGTGCTTAAAGTCAACGTATATGAATTCTTAGTTGTCCTATGATTGGTGTAGACTTCGGAGTGAATCGTTTATGTCTAACTAGAGTCTTGATTCATGTTAAGCTTGAAAGGTATGAATAGTTAAGCTGGAATGGCATGAATAGGCTTAATTCGAATTGATACTTACCTATTTGACCGAATTATGCGTATGAACAGCTCTGGGAATCATATTTGAACGACGAACTAAGCATGTTTATGTTCCTTCACTTAAATATATGAATGTAATCATGTTTCGTGCTTAGCCAGCTTAACCTAGCTCATCAAGTGCCTATATTTACGAAGGTATTGGGGTTGATATAGCCAGGATATTGCCATTTTTGGATAAGGGAATGGCATTCCATGCCCCAATAGGCATACCGCTTAACTGATTAGTGAGTAGTAGGGGCGACGTGTTAGAAGGGAAGCGAGGACTTTGGGGGGAGTTTTATGGAACAGCATATATAGTTACACCCTCAATAAACCGGAAAAGATGAAATACGGATAATTACATCCTTAATGGAACGAAGAGGAGAAGAATGAAAGTCATAAGCATTATAATGTCGATAATCATTTAAAATTGAGCAAGAATGGGTTCAATGTTTGATAACAAGTTAACAACAGGTCCCAAGGACATAGCAGATAATGTCAAGCATAGGTATGAACACCCTTACAAAGCTACGATCTTCTAGAAGTATGAGATTAAAGAGAGACCAGATATGGAGGCAAGGGTTAAGAATATGTGGTACATATATCAAATATAAGAAATGATCAAAATGATGATATTAGTGCAAAGACAAACTAGTCAGTAAGGGTTCATATGCCAAATCCAAATCTGTGCTCTATGTATCTTCTCTTGCTTAAGTAGTTGGAACGAAGATAATAGTCATGGAGTTTCAACAAGGCGACCGTTTAGCCCCATCAACCTGATAGAGTCGATAGATGAATTTGAGTTTCGAATAAGTAGAGTGTAAAATAGGCAATATGTACGAGTTTAAGTTTTGAGGAATAGAATTTTAAAACAAGAAAATTGGTGGGGCTACAACAGTTACTGTTCACTTGCACTAGTGTGAGAGCGTAACTGCATTTCTACTCAAGTTAAGTTGTGCGGGCTTACTACCATACAATATGCAGACACATAAATACACTTTTAGTGAAATGAAGAAGAGGAAGATGATGGTCGAAAGCATTAGAATACTGGCAAGCACTTAAAATCGAGCAAGGCGGATTCAATATTTAACAAGTTTTCAACGACTTGGTGGGTGATCCTGAAAAGGGGTACGAACACTCATAAGGAAGCATCAACTTTTCAAAGGTTTAGATTTAAAGAAGGATCAGGTAACGATAAAGAAAGCACCGGTTAACGATGAGGCAAGTTTATCAATTATACGAAATGACAGAAATAACAGCAGTAATACAAAAGATAGATTAATCAACAAGGTCTCAGATGCCAATTAAGATCGTTTTAGGTAATTGCTGGGGGGTAAGGTAGCAATGACATGATCTCAATGCAGAAGTCAAGATGATTAAGGGGGAGTTGATTACCGACTAAAAGTATTGGAATGGTCACTGATGTGACAGTTTCATAAAAGAAGCCGATGACAAATTTCGAAACGATGGGTAATTACAACATTACCCTGATGTGGATAAAGTGCAAATAATTGGAAGCGTAAACAATTTAGGAACGGAGGGTAATAAGGATAAGATTATTTTAATTGGGATAGAGTAAGAAAGATCGCATTACTATTGAAATAATGATCGCAAAAAGTAAATTGAGATTATTATCGAAAGGAACAGATGACAGATTTGAAAAAATGATGGATAATAATAAAATTATTACCGTGATGTAGATGGAGTGAAAATAAGCGACATGTATAAACAATTTAGAAATAGAGGGCACTAAAAAGGAAATAATTCCAATCATTGGAATCAAGCTTTGTACATGAAGCTAAAACCAGAATGGTAGGAGAGTAATTACACATGTAATGATTGGATATTAAGGGGGGAAAGAAAGGATCACATCATCATTGAAGTAATGGCCCTGGTGAATGAGCGGAACAAAGGTAATCAGTGGAGGCATGGGAGAGACATGATCTATCATAATGGTAAGGATTCCCTTGTAAACATTAAAGTCTTGAGATAATTCAATGGAGGAGAGGATGGGTAATGAAGTATTGCTACAACAATTGTATAGTTTGCAAAACTGTATGAAAAGGAAGTACAATTTAAAGTATGTGATTGCTTAATCAGGGGGTTGCCAGTTTGAGGTGGTATCACCAGAGGTCAGAAAGGGTGTTAACAATACTACTTAGACAGATAGGGGGCCTATTATCAAGTGTGCAAAGATCAGTGGACTCCCATTTGGATCATTACTGGAATTCCTACCAATAAGGTTGTTGAGAACTTGGAGGGGTCAAAGGAAAGTTGTCGGGGTTTTGTTTGATACCCAGATATTTTAACGCCCCTCAATTTTTTTGTCATTATGAAGATGTTCTTTTGACATTTGACATCTCAACCTTCGCTTGTCATATTTTCATAGGATCCAACAATCGACGAGTATATACATGCGTAACTTATCTCATCAATTTCCTACCAATATATTCAGAAATCCCCAACGTTCAATCCTAATAATCATCGCATTTCATATGCTTTGCCAATGATTACTTGTTTTCCTAAATTTGATTTAATTATGGCAATGGGGTCCAATGATTATGCTTCCCAAAGACAACAACCCTATCGATATCATTGGCATATCCTCAAGCCTCTTCCCGATGGTTTCTCCTTTGTAGATGATTGTCTTTTCCTGATCCTTGTTATTCCCAAAAGCTTATTTATCAAATTACCTGATGCTCCATAAGGCCTAATCTTCCCCCCTTAAAATATTTTATTCCATCTAATGAGTATTGCTGAGCCCCTTAACACGCATGGCCAAATCCCAAAATAAGAGAAATTGTTAATACTGTCTCCTTAGAATCTTTTAATATTTGTTGAACTTCAGTTGTCAACCCAAATAAGCTTCCGTATATAATCAAATTTATCTGCCTCATTATACCTTGTGATGTCCTTACAATACCATAAAAACTTCTAAAACTATCTCCAAATGTTGCTGCTGGATGGTTTGCGCTAGAAAATCCATATCTTTCATTCCTAATCCCCAAAAGATGTAAAATCCAATATGAAAAATCATGATGTCCACTAAAACTTTTGTTGTGGATACAAAGCATGATTCGCATGGTAAGGTTTCGAAAACCTCAAAATTGCGTACTTCCTGAACCTATTGGAAGCTACTCGTCCAGCTATCACTAGTCATGAATTCTTCCCGCGCCAATTGATACCAGTTCCTTCCCAAAGTGATCCCTATTTCAAGTCTGTTGATAGCTCAATAACCATATTTTTGCAATATTTTCTTTGCATGACCACCTACTAAAATCGTTCTTTAACTCATATAGATCCACATGAACCTCTCGATATTCATCCCCAATACTAAAGATCACAAAATCCAGCATTACATCCTAAACGTGCATGATCATGAACAATTTTAAACATTATTTGCCTTCAAGTGCCCTCGAATATATGCCATCTAAAACCCATTTATGGCAATCTCCAAGTACTTGTAAATTTTGATTAATAGGTGTAGTCATCGTCCACCAAACTACCCTATAGAATTCTCTCTCACACACATCCTTGATGTGGATTGCCCAAATGGAGGCATACGAGCGTCTTAGGTCAACGATCTGAATTTCAGAACGTCCACCACTCATTTATTACTGATAGCCTTGGTCACTGCCGTATATGCATCTAGGGTAATGAATAATGACTCATCCGCACCTAATAGTCGATAGCCTAATAGGTTCACATGCTTTATTGGCGCCTTAGCAACACCTTCTTGGTGTGACATCTTATCTTGACCCATAACATCAATATTAGATCAGTTTGCATCACATAGGCTATTGAATTGCCCAACCGGGCTTCTCATACTTATTGATTATGGTAAAGCATCCATGACACTAGGATAGGCCAGGCCCTCAGCATTCTCATTTCTGTAACTTTGCGATATACCCATAACATCCCCATGATGCACTTAGACACATGAACTCCTGGTCACATATTTATCTTACCGCTTTAGCCTCCCTCATAGGCATTCCTATAGCTCACAGTGATGCTAAACCTGGCTCTGATACCATAACTGTAACGCCCCCAAAAGCTAATGCTACTTATCTTAACTTAACCGTGAATTTATTAATCTACAGCGGAAGACTTTTGTTTTGAAGGGAGGCGTTACCGCTATTCCAGGATGGAACAAGGCTTGTATAATGTAGTAAACAACTGAAATCACCTCAAATAGGTATTTGTCTCTTCATGCTGTCTGTTCCCCATGTGGTAACTTGCTGTACTAATGCGAAGTATTATTGTCCTCAGACTTCAACGGCATAGCAACACATAACCTTTCAGTTACTAACCTATCATCACTGTGAGCGCTGACTGGCTAGCAATCAATGAATGTCGCTTGTTTTAGCGGCTTTCTGGTTTCCCAGGAGAATTGCTGTTCACTTCTTCTCATACCTAAAACAGAAAACATGGAAACATGCGAATGATGAGCCGAAGCTCAGCACGTACATTCCTATGCGGTAAAATAAGTGTGTGGTAAATGAGTTAGGCCGACCGCATTTCAAACCATTTTTGCTTTGCAAACAAGAGAGAGAGAATGTATAAGTAGAATTGATTTGCTGGTTATTATCTGAAAGTGGACCCCTTGATCGATGTACATCTTGAAACGATCATACTTTGGGTGCTCACCCCCACAGGCCGATCGAGAAGCCTGAGTTGACGCCACGCGTGGGTATATTAGTCGGCATAAGCCTTGATAATTGTTGGGTATAAGCCCTGATGATGATTGGCGGGGCCACTTGTTTATGTGACAAAAACATTGAGAAATTGATTCATTAAATAAATCTTATATTAATTTTGCATTGTTGAGAATATTGTAAGTTTTTTGAAGAGCATAGGCAATGTACGTACCTGGTCTTTGAGATTCTCTCTCCTTTGTAATGAAAAATGTGCACTGGCAGTTTGAACCGACAGATGTGGCCTTCTTCCTGCTTTACATATGTAATTCTCTTATGATTAGTGCAAGGTTATGATCCCTTGAGCCATGTGCTAATTATTAGCATGTAAGAGGTTATTGACTTGAATCCCTGTTCTTAAATATCTTATTTTAATTAACAATTTAAATCCGTGTCGTGATAAACGCGTAATGGGGTAACGGCTTACTTGTCTTTGCTTTGTTAAATTAGTATCAGTATGGGCCCTTGTTATTAATGCCTGTCGCTGCATAACTTAAATTATTACCTTATGGTCATTTATGCCCGAATCATTATTAATGTTTTTAGTGCCATTACTAGTTCCTGGCATTGCCATGTGAAGGCAATAAATGACATAACGACAGTCACTACTATGACCATAATTCTAGAATATTCTGTAATAGCCTTGGTCAAGACATGAGTTTTTCTCCCAAGGACGTAACGTAATGAACCCATATAATCACATTTCATTAAACATAACATCCTGATCAAAATCCGTAATTCAGAAAATACATACTTGGAATTCATGACTTACAACATATACCTCTAAATTTACAACTTTTTATTACAAATGTCCCAATAATATGTATATTCTTCAGACAAATTGTCACAATATTGTCCGACCCAATAGCTCCCAATAATCAAAGCATTAACTGATCTTCAGCATAAAGTTATCAGGCAAATTTTTCCTCAATTTCATAACTTTGAAACTATAGTGAATGCATTCATATCATAATTAACAACTCACAATACCTCAATCGTTACAATTAATCATTAAATTATATGATTGACATCTACCGCTTGACATAAATATCCTTAATATACTAAATCATAAAATATCAAATGCAAATTTTTAAATCGAGGAACCAAGAATTACTTACCTCGAAATTGCTCAAGAACCCAAAACTTTAATCTTTTCTTCCTCCTTTTTTTTTCCTTTTTCCTTTCTTCTTTCTCTCTCCTCTCTCCTCTTTCTCCCTCTCTCTCTCTTCCTCTCTCTCTCGTCTTCTCTCTCTCTCTTCTTTCCCTCTCTCTCTATTCCTTTCTCTCTCTTCTCCTCTCTCTCTCTTCTTTCCCCCTGCCCTGACCGTGTATGTGTGTCTGAGAGATGAGAGCCCCCCCAACACATATATATATACATAGGGGCACGGGCAAAATGATAAAATTAGATTTTGTTTTTTTGGGAAAAAATCTGGAAACCCCTTTTTTTTTGGGGAATAATCTGGAACTTTCTTCTTTTTTTTTTCTTTTTTTTTGGGGAAAAATCTGGAAATCCTTTTCTTTTTTTTTCTTTTCTTTTTTTTCTTTAACTTTGGATGCAAAATGTTGAGAGATATTTTTAACAGATGTTCAACTATCCCTTTGGACTTTTAGAATTTTTAATGAATTATTTTATGAGTAACCAAAAATTCATTTCCGAAGCCATTTTGCCGATTCAACCTGCAATGGTACAAATACATCTGAAGAAAATGCTGAATTGAAATGAGAAAATGACGGGTTGAAATGCCTGGGCCCAACTTGATTAATTTGTAATTAAGGTGATTCAATGTAATTAATATGAACATTAGGTTTGGGCCGTTACAGGTTGAATGGGTTCTGGTCGGGTTTGGGCCACTAACTTGTGGATTTTTCGGTTTGAGTTCGTTTTTAGTTATGCCTATTTGCTCAATGCTATACTTAAATTCTATTGGTCTAAAGGGATGTTAGCTCTAATAATTCCATCCCCATCTATTAAAATGATTGGAAATTTTTCAAAAAAGAAAGACATGGAGCATACAAAGAAGGGATGTTGTACAAAATGTACTTTAAATCATTGTCTCATAGATCCTATACCTATCCATACGAAGAAATCATGTAATGCAGGAGATCCTTATGGACCTTTAGGAGAACATTTGAAAACAAAAAAGACTAGAATGGCATGATCCTTTTGTCACCTAGAATGAGGGAAAACGTTGATGAGTGTCACGGGAAGTGCGAACTTATAGATGACGATCACTCTAACCCTCGGATAATGATGATGTGTCGTTCCCTTCCAACCTGCAGTAAAGGTCGACTCCAGAATTATCCCGATGAAGGTCCTTCAATGCTTATGTTAGTAAGAGAAGCATGGAAGTGAGAGGGAAAAAGCAAAGATAAAGGGAATTTGACAATAATTTTGGAAAAATATGATTATTTGTTTTGTCAAAATGTGATGAGCCTTGACATGATGTTGGTAAGTGTTGGCTATTTATACCTAATGATTCAACCCTAGGGATGGGAGTTGCACCCGAATCCGAAAAACCCGCCCAAAACCCGCCCCATTTATAGCGGGTACGGGTACGAAAACTTATTAAAAAAATGGGTATGGGGCAGATATGAATATTGCATTTGAAAATTGGTATGGGTATGGGTATAGATTCTTAAAACCTGTACCTGATTGTGTACCTAATTTGTTAATAAAAGGCGATCAAAATACGGTAAAATTCAAAAATAAATGTTTGGCATAAAACTCTAAGTGTATAGTATTAATTTATGTAGAAATGAAAAATTAATTTTTTTTTTTTACATTTTTAACTTCCGTGAGTTTATCCGACATGAATTTTAGTAGCGTCGCTTGAAATTGCTAATCAAATATACCGTGTATGAAAATATGGGTTGAATATAGGTGATACTTTGCGCACTCTATATATATCCAAATAAAATCCGTAAACTCAAAAAACTCGATGGATATGGATATGGGTACAACTATCTAAAACCCGATGGATATGGGTATGGGTATAGGCATGACTTTTGAAAATGAGTATGGGTATGGGTATAGTTCAACCCGCCCGAACCCCCCCATGCCCATCCCTATTCAACCCTTAAGGGCCAAATAGTCATTCGCCTCATCCTTCTTTGCTTTGAGTATTTGGGCTAGACCTTTGCCTTTCGTGGACTTACCCGTCCTTCTCCTACCTTCATTGGTTCTAGTTGGGACCTCTCAAGCAAGTGTATTTCGAGTTCACGTTGTGAAAATTGTGTTCAAAAACTAAACATTTTCGAATTGGTTCATGTCAAATTTTTGAACTAGGTCAGTTATTATCAGGTCTAGCACTGTGTTGGTAGTTGGAGCAAGACATTCAAATGAGTAGGTGGTATGTTGGTGATTTATCAAGTAGCTTGACTTACAACTTTTTAGGGTCTATTTTCAAAGTTTGTGCCCATATGTTTAGCTTTATCGTGACTGCCTTATGGGTCTTCCTAACTTTATTTTTGTCACTTTTGAGTTATACTCTTTTAAAACTTTTGCTATCTTATTTCCTTCGGATTTTTTTGCATACCTTCAAATTCTGAAGCTGAACGCCTCTTATCTTGTCAATGTTTAGAATGGAGCAGAACTCAATATTATAAGGCTATTCTATTTTTTTCCCCCTCCCATTCCAAAATCACGCTGATAAATAAATAGATATAAATAAATAAATAAATGAAAAAGAACGCAATCTATCTGGTTAACTTCAGAGCTCGCGGCTTCCACAAGCTTTGCTTCAATGGCCGCAATTTGCACTGCTTCGTCTTCTTCCTTTCTCTCTCTACTTCTCCCTTCCAAACCCCCCTCTAACCATGAACTGGCTCTCGTTCTCTCTCCTATCTCTCGAACTCGCCAAATTCA
Organism: Carnegiea gigantea; assembly: GCA_029747015.1. NCBI lineage: Eukaryota > Viridiplantae > Streptophyta > Magnoliopsida > Caryophyllales > Cactaceae > Carnegiea > Carnegiea gigantea. The sequence continues at coordinate 381,315 of JAKOGI010000040.1, forward strand.
TCGGCTGTTGCTCAGTCGCAACGGGCAACTGACCGTTACCCCCCGCCAAAATTCAGTTTTCAGGAGCCATTTTTCGGTTAGGGCTGAAGGGTCTACCACTGGAGAGAGAGAGGCTATGGTCCCTCCTTTTAACGTTTTGATCACTGGTTCAACTAAAGGTTTCTTTTCTCTCACTGTCATTGTTTTTCATTCCCCCCCCCCCGGTTGTTCTTTTTGAAGATGTAATTAGTCTTGTTTACGTCGTTGCTTTGATTGGCCTTTTCAAATCTCTTGTTGGGTTTGCTGTAAGTAATTATAGCAGTATTTTGATGCTTAATGTTGCTGAAATTGTTGGATAAAAGCTTTATAATTGTACTTACCGCTTGCCAAATGCAAATTCGGACTAAGTCACAAACACATGAATTCTAGCATTATCGAAGCTGTACTTAATTTCGCCATGCGTGTATCAGCTATAGGGAAGCTCAGTGAGGTCTTGACTCGATGTTTTAAGTCCCAGGTCTGTTCCCATTCCCTTTATTGTGGCGCTATTGGGCAAAATTAGTTGTTTTGCGTAGAAGATAGCTATTTAAGTGACTAATAACTAGTTTGGAGGTCTGTCGCTCTCTTTTATCAATTGACTCCCCATCTCACTTTTCTTTTCTTTCCTTCTCCCCTTCTCTTTTCTCATCAAGATGAGAATGAAATGCATTGCAATCTGAGCTTTATGTAGCCAATATAGCATTGATTTCCCAAACCTTTGGGATTATATAAGGTAATTCATATAATGGGAAGCCTAAAGACTTCTAAGATTCCGATCCAATTACCATTTTCAATTGCTTGTCAATTATTAATTATATATATATCTGCTTGTTATCTCTGGAGATGACTGATTGAAATGGTGGGGCTTCCTCTGTGGGTTCGGTCTTCGGGTAAAGGATAGTTCGGGTGATCCAGAATACCCTCTAAGTTGGCCCTAGCTAGTATACGGATTTAAGCTTCACTGCATTATCTTCATTAGCAGCTACATGTAAAGTATTATGATGTATGTCGGTGTTTTGCTTGTGCTTTACATGATTAAGATAGTAGTTGATCTTGCCTGTACGTTTGTTGGTTACCTATTCAGAAGATCATGGTGTCATATCGATTATTAAAATACATGTGTTTTGAAGTAGAATCTATATGACCTTTTAAATTTAAGCAATATTCCTTTTTTTCTGATAAGGAAAAAGACTTCTAAGGATGATTCAGATGTAGTGCTCTATGAGGGGGGATTTTTGTTGATCATGTAGGGATCAAGTTCTATGGTTCTCTATATATGTCTTCCTCTTCCTGCCTGCCTTCTTATCCCATTTCTTTTTACTTTGTGCATTATTATATGCTAAACAGGGATAGGTTTTGCACTAGCTAAAGAGTTCCTCAAAGCAGGTGACAATGTTGTTATTTGTTCAAGGTCAGGTGAGAACTCTATAGTCTACATAATCCTTATCATAGGAGAAAAACATTTATGTTAGTTCCTGTTTATTGGCCACTGTCTTTCATCATGAACTTGGAACTGTTACACTGAAAAATATATCCCTACGTACATGTGTATGAAGTTATTAGTTTGAAATAAATTAGTGTCGTTTATTAATACTTGTATTCAGAAACTTTATGGAGCATTCTTTACTGAACTCTCACAAATGGTGATCTTAACTCAAAAATACGGATGGAGAGGGGTTTGTCGGAATCTGGGATAATGTGAAATGTTGATGGTTCATAAATGATGTTCATGTGATCGTTTATATATGGATGCAAACAAGTGCTTGAAACCTTAAAATAATTGTTTGCTGTGGAGCTGGAGCTTTTTCTTGTGAAGTTAGTCTTTAGATATTGAAACGTGTGTGTTAAACATTTCACTCTGTGAGGCGACTGCCCCAGTGGCACTTGAAAGTTGAATATTTAGAGCATTCCCAGTGTGAGTTTCAGATCTTGGAATCTACTCTACCATGCAAAAATTTCATATTTTGGAACTTGCATTCCTTCATTTTTATAGCCCATGGAACTCTAAGTTGGATTACACAATAAAATATATGTCATAGAGCTCACCACTAAACGTATTTAATTACTTTTATTCCTTTAATTTTGTGTTGTTATTTATGTTTATAACTTATAATTATTTTTTTAATTTCCAAAAAATTGAATAATAATTAACCATGACAAAGCTAATTAAATTAAATTTTAAAAAAAATGCATCTGTCTACCTCACTAATTTTCTCTCTACCCATTAAAAAAAAAATTAAATTGGTATTTTTATAAAGATGAGATAAGACAGTAAAAATAAATTTAAAAAAAGCGTCCAAGCCCCAATAACTAGATGGTGCAGAATCATCTTCTCCGTACACCTATACCCATTCATATCCTCTCTCTCTCCCCTCAAACTTCACAGTCCTCCCCATTCATCCCTTCAAACCTCACTTTCATCCTCCTCGTCAAACTCTCTCCCTAAACGTCCATCTCCCGACCCCCTTCAAACTCTTTCTTCTCCCTCTCAATGGCAGATCAACCCCCACCGCCATAATTAGTCAAGGCACTTTCATCGATTTTTATTTTTAGTTGGATCGGGACGACGCGTGTGTTTTATCCAGCCCATGCCATACTATGTGTTTTGGGGCTGGATAAGACGAAAAAGGAGAACGCTTGTTGGACCGTGCAAGCGGTCCAACATGCGTTTCGTGGCACTAGGAACGCACGTTGTGGGCGCACTAGTGGAACACAGGTGTAGACCGGGAACGCGAGCCTTGCGCTGGGGATGCTTTTACATGATGATTGATACAACGTAGGTTCGTTTTACACTTATTTCCGTTAAATAAGGTTTCGAGTTTAAGTCTTATGAGTGAAGAAAACCTGCAATAGGAGAGCTTTATCCCATATGGGGTGGCATTAGTTCTACTCTGGTGAAATGGAGGATCAAAGACCCAACTAAGAGAGAGAGAGGGAGAGGGGGGGGAGAGAGAGAGTTGTACCCGACGATGGATAGTGTTTCCATTACAGAGATCTAGGAGATGTTAGAAGAAATTGCAAAAGGAAATTTCTTGCAGCAACTTTAGTTGGAACAAATTTTAAGAGATGAGAAGACATGAGAAATCTTGAAAACTGAACCCGGAGGTGGTGTTGGTCTTGACGTTTTGAGCTCCGGTAAGCCATTTCCACCTTTGGTTGGTGTCCCACTCTCTTATTTTCATCCGTTTCTGGTTCGTACTTCCTGTGGAGCTGGTATTAGCCGGTATTATGAGGGGGGCTGCAAGAAACTTGTGACTATTGACAGTAAGTCATTTGATCTCAGTGTGGTTGGAAATAAAGAGGACATATTGAAAATCTCAGAGAATGGGAGGGGGAGGAGATTTTCCATTTTTTTTGCCTGAATCAATTGTTTTGTGGTTGGTAAGAGCTTGGGGTAGGTTTAGGAAGTCCAAATCAGCTTCTTGGTGTAATCAAATGAGGCTTCATTCCAGGATTTATATGTTGGAATTCAAGAGCAACCATGCGGGAAAATTCTTGCAGCTTTCGGTAATCAAAAATGCTAGTAGAACTTTCGTTATGTTCCCACCGGTTGGAATGAACAGGGCTGGGTTAAAATCTTTGATTCAGTAGCTGAGATTATGGGTCAGTCTCCCCTCGAGCCAGTTTTGCAACCGAAAGGGTGCAACTTACAAGCACGAAAGTCTAAGAGCTTTGGGGTGGACTCAGCTCCCCCGCCGCCAACCCCAGGTTGTTGCCCTCAGTGTGGTTTCGTTGGTGAACCAGCAAGCTTCCTCCGCTCCTATGCTGGTGTTTTGTCATCTCCACCTTTGACTACTAACTTGGGGTTAAGTTCCCAGTCGAACCTTCGTCGTCTCTAGAGGTTCAAGGGAATGGTGAGACGTCTAAGTTAACCAGGAGAAATGGCAAGTATCTTGGGCATGTCTATAGACGTCAATCAAATCAGGTCTATGTTCGTACGAGCATCTTGGGTTTAACCTCGAAGGAAACTAATAGAGGCACAATTATCAATGTGGAGGTAGCAGTAGCAAAAGGAGTCCCTGATGCCTCTCTTGCCTTGTTAGCTCCTACTTCAAGTTCTCCTTCAGTTGATTAGGTTGCGTGGGTTGATCTAGTAAGGCTGGAAGCTGATATCTCTAGTCACCTTTATATGGGCACACCCATGTTTCCAGTGAAGGATGATTATGCTCCTCCATTAGTAAGGAATGGGCTGGTGAGGAGTGTTTATTCTTCTTCTTCGACCTATGCACTATTTTCTCCCCCTTTGTCGTCAAATCATACGCCTTCTACTTCTTATTCTTGGCTCAATGATATGATTGATCAACCTACTGCACTGGTGGTTAATCCTCCTCTTTTTTCGGTGGGAAATCACTCTTTTTATTCTATTGATTTGGGTCTTGGTGTATTTGGTGGTGTACCTTGCGACTTACCCAGAGAAGTGGTTCGGAATGCACTTGCTATAAGTTTAGGATCTCGAAGTAGTGCATCTTCTTCAGGGGTGGTTAACAACAGGTGTGAGCGTCCTGTGCATCATGATTGGCCATTAGTGTCCATTGCGCAGAATAATGTTGAAGATGTGAAAACTCCTCTAGCTATTGATTTCTCCTTTCTTTAGAGTTCAAATGATTCGTTCTTAGTAGAAGATATTTGGGATGGAGAAAATGTTAATTCTGGGAATGTGTCAAAATGGGTGGCTTTCAAGCTCAGAAGGATTACTGCTACTATTGGTGTGGCATTTTCAGGCTATGAAAGTAAAGTTACTCATTTAATTTCTAGAATTGAAAAGAACAGTGTTGTGCCTAAACAGAGTGTGCAAAGGATACCATCGGCAATCAGAAGGCAAAGAGAATTAAGGAGGCTCGAGTTTGGTGTGAACTATGACCGGGCAAGTGCCTCTTCCAGTGGGATGTTGGTTCCGTATGTTTACGATGTTGTCTTGGAATGTGAGGGGCATCAATGTTCTTCGCAAGAGAGATGTCTTAAAAAGTTTTATGAGGGATTGGAAATGTGATCTGATTTGTTTGCAAGAGATAAAGTTAGAAGAAGTTCCATGTTCTGTTGTTCGTAGTTTGTGGGGGAACTATTCTGTTGATTTTGCTTTTCTTAAAGCTGAAGGTGCCTCTGGGGGCATCATAGTGATGTGGGACAAGAACGCTGTCAACTTTGTCTCCTCTTCTCAGGGGGAATTTTCTGTTACCTGCATATTTCAAGTGATAGATGGTGGCTTCACATGGCCTTTTTCCGGGGTTTACGGTCCTCAAGATAGACTTGATAAATTGAGGTTTTGGGAGAAACTTCGATGAACTAGAGATGGAGGGCCTAGACCATGGTGTATCGGGGGAGATTTCAATGAAATTTTATGTCGTCAAGAAAGGAGTTCGGGATTATGTCCAATGAATACTATGTTAGAGTTTCATGACTTCATCAATTATGCTGCCTTAGTGGATCTTCCTTTGCGTAGGAGTGATTATATGTGGTCTAGGAGTGGTGGGGAAGCTGTTTGCTCGAGGTTGGACCGCTTCTTGGTTTCATTGGACTGGGAGGAACAATTTCCAGACTCACTTTAGACGAGATTGCCAAGGCCTCTCTCAGATCATTTTCCAATAGCTCTAGGGAGGGCCAAGCTGGAGAGGGGGAATGTTCCTTTCAAATTCGAGAACATGTGGCTCAAAGTTGAGGGGTTCTCTAACCTTGTTAAAAAATGGTATGAAGAGGTGGAAGTTGAAGGCTTTGTTAGTTTTGTGCTTGCGAGGAAGCTTAAGGTTGTTAAAGAGGAGTTGCAGAAATGGAACAAAGAAGTCTTCGAGGATATTAAATTAAGGAAACACAAACTGCTGGATTCTCTTAATGCGCTTGATGTGAAAGAGGAATCTGATGGTCTCACCAGTGATGAAATAGACCAAAGGAGGGAGGCAAGAGAGGAGTTGGCAAGGGTTTTGCACATGGAAGAAGTTTCTTGGAGGCAAACGTCAAGGGCTTTGTGGCTTAGAGAGGGGGATCACAACACAAAGTTTTTCCATAGAACGGCCAATCTGCGAAGGAAGTTCAACTTCATGTCAGGGGTGGAGATTGAGGGGAATCGTTAAGAAACAATTGAAAGTATGAAAAGCTCTATTCATGGCTTCTACAAGAAGCTGTTTTCTGAAGCTGAACCCGGGAGGCTGAAAGTGGCAGGCTTATCGCTGCCCTCTTTATCTACCTCTGCCAGGGAGGTTCTTGAGATGTCATTTGATGAAGAAGAAGTCACTAGAGCTCTACATGATTGTTGTGGGGATAAGGCGCTTGGCGCAGATGGAATGACTATGGCTTTCCTTCAGACAAATTGGGTTACGGTGCGAGGGGATGTGTTGAGTATGTTCTCGGAGTTTTACACTAATGGGAAATTTGTGGCTAGCCTTAATGCTACTTTCATAGGGCTTATTCCAAAGAGAGCTAATGCACAGAATATCAAGGATTATCACCTAATTAGTTTGATTGGATGTATTTATAAATTGCTCTCAAAGGTGTTAGCTCGTAGGTTGAGATGTGTAACTGGGGGTCTCATTTCTGAGAATCAGAATGCCTTTGTTGCTGGTAGGCAGATTTTGGATGCAGTACTCATTGCAAACGAGCTTATTGACTCCAGGACCAAGTCAGGTAAGCCGGGGGTTATTTGTAAGCTTGACATCGAGAAGGCTTATGACCATGTCAATTAGGATCTTCTTATTTACGTGATGAGAAGAATGGGGTTTGGGGAGAGATGGATTGCTTGGATTAGCCATTGTATTTCTTCTACTTCTTTTGCGGTATTAGTTAATGGCTCCCCTTCTCAATTCTTTTCTGCTTCGAGAGGGTTGCGCTAGGGTGACCCTATCTCCCCTCTTCTATTCTTATTGGTGATGAAAGTGTTCAGAAGGATGGTTAATTCGGCTGCCACAGCAGGGTTATTTCTGGCTTCTCTGTAGGCTGGTTGGATGAATATGCTACTGATGTCTCCCACCTGCTCTTCGCTGATGATACGATTATCTTCTGTGATAATGATTGCAAGCAAATTGTGAATTTGCGTGGCATTCTTATTTAGTTTGAGGCGGTGTCTGAGCTAAGAGTTAATCTGTCAAAGAGATCTATCTTGCCAGTTGGGAAAGTGGACAATACTCAGTTGCTTGTAGGGATTCTAGAATGCTCTATTGATCCTTTTCCAACGTCTTATCTTGGTCTCCCTCTTGGTGCAAAATTTAAGGATAAATCCATTTGGGTACCTATGATCGAGCGTTTTGAGAGAAGACTATCTGGGTGGAAATCAAAATGTCTCTCCAAAGGGGGGAGACTGACACTTATTAAAAGTATTTTGTCGAGCATTCCAGCTTACTTTCTCTCACTCTTCCCTTTACCAGTCTCAGTGGCTAATAAGTTGGAAGCTATTTAGAGAAAATTCCTTTGGGGGCCTTTTGATAGTGACTTCAAATTTCATCTTGTTAGATGGAATATTATCAAGAATCCCATACCCGAAGGGGGATTAGGTGTTAGAGATCTTAAGACTCTTCAATGAAGCATTGCTAGGCAAATGACTGTGGAGATACATGAATGAGAAGGATAGCCTGTGGAGAAGGGTGATTAGGAGCAAATATGGGAATAATGGTCTTGGATGGTATCCCTCCAAACCAAGTGGTGCTTATGGGCAAAGTTTATGGAGATTCATTTACAAAGGATGGGGAAGATTTTCTCATTATTTTTCCTTCAAGGTTGGTGTCGGTTATTCTATTTTGTTTTGGCACGACCGTTGGTGTACGGAGGGCCCTTTGCGAGATAGCTTCCCCTCTCTTTATGTGCTTACGGTGAATAGAGATGCTACTATTGTAGATTTTTGCCAACGTGGGCCTGGCACTGTTGTCTGGTTTCCTGCGTTCATCCGTGATGCTTTGGTGGATGACACTATCCTCGCCACCTTTCTCAGTAAGCTGAGTGAGATTTCACCTCATGACTTACTTAATGTGGTTACTTGGGATCTCAACTCTAAAGGTTTTTTCACTGTTAAATCTTATTATCTAAAGCTCCTCTCTAATTCTACATTCGCTATGGAGTCTAGATTTTTGGGGCGGTTCCCTTGGAAAATCATTTGGAAGAGTTTGGCTCCCTTGAAGGTGTCAGTTTTTGTGTGAGAAGCTTCGCATGGGAGTATTCTGACATGTAATAGTTTACGAAAGAAGGGAATTATTTTGGTGAATAGATGTTCTATGTGCAAAGACAATTTGGAGTCTCCGGATCACCTACTGCCACATTGTCAATTTGCAAGGGCTCTGTGGGAGTTATCCTTTAGTTGCTTGGGAGTCTCCTGGGTTGTCTCGGATTCTGTGAGGAATCATATTTTGGTTTGGGATGGTGCTTTTGGTAGGAAAGTTAAAGAGAGGAGCGCCTTATTGATCCCAGATGCAATTTTTTGGGCTATTTGGCGAGAGAAAAACAAAAGAGTCTTTGAAGGAGAGGAGACGCCCCCTTCAACGAATCAAGGATATTATTATCAAGACTCTTTTTTTCCTGGGATAGTGAGAACTTTTGTGATTCTTCTTTTGATGTGATTGATTTTGTGGATAGGTTCCATCTTGGGTGTACATAATCCTTTTGTAGGATGCCTGCTTGCATCCATCCCTTTGTACATTCTTCAGTTTAATATATTTTTCTCTTTTTCCTTATCAAAAAAAAGATTTAAAGAGTGCTTCTTCCTCTTGCCTTGCTGCCTGATAAATAGGATAATTTTAGATTGCGGATGGGTGTATAACTTTTTTCCTTTTTGGCGTCAAAATAATTTTGTTGACCCAGATTTTAATGTCCAAAATTGCATTGCTTCTCTGACTTATCAGTACTACATTGTCCTGGCCTCTCCAGCCATATTTTATATTATTGACAAAAAAAGGGAACAAGATGCTGGGATTGACTTGCGAGAACAACTGCTGTGGCTGAGTTGCTTTATCATGACATAGTGATCCTGTTTATTCACAAAAGCATTCTATCAACTTGTAGTAGTAGGGATGCGTCTCATTCTCTCTGAAAAAGTAACATAGGATCCATATGGGTTGCTTCTTGGATTTGGGGATGAAGGCAAACTAACTGCAGCATACAAATTCTTAAACGCATACTAAGGTTGTCCTTGGAGAGCTTGAATCCTTTCTCAGGAGAAAATTATGGGACTCTAGAAGTTTATATCTGATTAGTTTGGCTGCTGACTTTGAGAGCTAGTTCATCTTTTGGATGTTGGACTCTCCATTAATCCTTGAGAGATCTTTTTTGCTTAGGTCAAGAATGGTCACTATAGCTGATAAATCTCAAGATCTGTCAAGGAAATTAAGTTCTAGATAGCTATGATTTTTTTAATGTATTCAGTAGTTATATTTTATTTACACTATCTCCATAGTTAATGGTATCACATAGAATGGAATCTGAGGACGTTCAATTCTTGAGAACTATGATCTCTGGAAGACTCTTTCTTGGTTGTGCTAAGATAACATTTTTCAATGACGATTGATAATGGCTGCCATTGGATGCTTTTTCCGAAAAATTATTAGTGCAAAGTAGAGGAAAATCTCTGGTTTGATCTTAACACTGTACCCTATCTCGTGGCAGCGGAACGAGTTGAATCAGCTGTTGAGAGCCTAAGAGAAGAGTTTGGGGATCAGCGTGTGTGGGTACCTCCATCACATCCTCTTCCCATTGTTTCTCTGCCTCCTAGATAAAAACAACTCTTTCCTTTCTTTAGTTGCATCATTGGTTCATTGCTCAAATGACATTTTTGCAGGGTACAAAATGTGATGTAAGGAAAGGACAGGACGTGAAGAACTTAGTTGCATTTGCCCAAGAAAAGCTGAAATACATTGATATATGGGTATTTGTTTAGTCGCATTGCACAAGAAATATACTTGACATTTGATCTATATGCAATTCTTCACTGTTGTTGGAATCTATACCTATGTTTTTGGAATAGCTGGAAGAAGAGGGGGGGGGGGGCTTCGCTCATGTATCTCGACTCATTGCCTTTGTTCATTCCGCTAGTCAGATGATAACTAGATGCTAAGGTAACATTCTTCATTAGTAAGGTAAATAGGGAAAGAGTACTATTAACAGAAATGAATTTCATGTTCATTTTATTCTTCATCATAGTTTCTATTGTCTTTGTTTTTTTCAATAAGACTTCCTCCGTCCTATAAAACTTGTCAAATTTTTTTTCTGGACATATCAAAAATGTTTGTCAAAGTTTCCTTATTAGTTATGAAAGTGACCCTTCACTTGAATAAGTGTATAGAGAAGAAACATAATTAATGATGTTGCCTTAAATATTTACTTTCTCAAAGTTTGACAAGTTTAAGGGGACACAGGAAGTATCAATAAGGATCATGACATCAGAATGTATGCCTTGTTGAAGGTTTATTATTGCATTGATAAACTGAGACATCGAGTCTAGACTTTGGAACCTAGAATCTGGAGAAATCTGCAGAAGTCTAGAGATGTATAAAATGGGGAGAAATATGTAGAAATGTGGAGAAGTAGCATGAAGTTTTAATTTTAGAAAATGAAGGCGAAGATAACGGAGACTAAATGTTGTGTATAATGAAACTAGTTTTTCCCCCTACCATCAAAGAATGTGCTATTAATTATTGCATAACTTGAACAATAATCTTAGGTATCTTCAACTGCAAAGCTGGAAGTGGTACTTGTTGCCGTGTTGGCATCCTTTTAGTGTTGTGTTGGTCAGTGCTAAGGTGCCCCTAATGGAGGGTCTACATTACAGCTCCATCCTTCACTGCTAAATGTCTATTCATATGGGCGATTTGTCATTATCTTTCGTCCTAATTCTTTACATGGTTGCAGAATTCCTATGGCCCTGATAGGGGGTGATATTACTTTGGCAATGCCTGTCAAAGCTCAACAGAAACAATGTGATTATATCTGTATATTGATGGCTACGTGCTGCAGTTAGTCATTTAGAACAGCTGATTCATACATCTGCTATAGACAGTAGTGTTTGGTGAATCCAGATATGATCTTAGTCCCTAGCTAATGGCTTGACTATGTTGATGTGTTATTTGATTTTTTTGATCATTGGTGACCATTAGTTAATCATATATTATTACTGATGCAGATTAATAATGCAGGATCCAATGCATACAGCTACAAACCTTTAGCAGAAGCTTCAGATGAAGATCTCATGTGAGTTCCTCATCCATAGCTCCAAATGTATTGCCCCAACTATACACACTCACGTTAGTCTGCGTAAAATTAGCACTTAGTCTGCCAACATATTCTTTTGGATTAATGACATTGCACATCTATGCAGTGAAGTGGTCACAACAAACACTCTTGGTTTGATGATCTGTTGCCGAGAGGTAAAAGCCTTCTCCTTTGATGTCAGGAAGGTACATTAAAGCTTCATCCTTACGTGGAAATCTTCTATAGGCAATGAAAATGATGCTGAACCAACCTCGAGGAGGCCATGTATTTAATATTGATGGTGCTGGTTCTGATGGCAGACCAACACCAAGGTACTGTTCATTGGCTTTTCCTATGAGTAAGTCTTGTCCGATACATCCGTGCTTGATGAAAACTAAAGCATATCCAAAATCTATTTCTGTTAGTCCTTTTTAATTTCTAATTGCACCTGGAAATAGATTAACTAGAACATATGTATTAAATCCAAACCCGAAGCTACAGCCGAGAGTCCCACCTACCTGAGTTTCCAGGGGCATGCAGGGGGAAGGGGGGATATGAGAGTCTTACCCCTGAATTGATAATTATGGAGACATTGGTGCTAGTAGACCCTAAATTTAGAAACTATGTACTATTCGCTAGAGAGATGAAGGAGAGGATAGCTTGAAGAGCATTTTGCTTTATTCCACTACAATCTAAGCGGAAAAGTTTGCCCCAAAAAAAGTGGACATAAGCAATTGAAACATAGAGATCCAAAGCTAAGCTGCCAAGCACTTTGCATTCAATACATTGCGTGTGTTAGCTGTAATCTCAAGAGTTCGGTTAGTTAGATATCATTTTGAAATTTTAGTGATTTAAACCTGAAAAGAGGCAGATGATTCATATAGTAATCGGTCTTATTCCTCTCTATGTTCTATCCCTTTGTTTTCCTACTATATGAATCCCTGGTTTCATTCTTTGTTCTTTTGTCATTATTATTCCTCTACCACCCGTGCTTAAACGTTGCACTTCATCTTCGTACTAATACATATTTTTAATGTTGTACATTTCAATTAGTATTATAGCCGAGTTGTCCATACCGAGCTATACTGACCTGGCAGGTGGTAACTGCAGCACATGAAAATGTGTTGCGAACCTTTATTCTTTTATAAGGCTATCTTGTCCTTGCAATATCATTGAGGTGACGAGGGTGAAAGGTTTTGTGAAGCTTGGATATTGTCCTGTTTGATACTTGTCAGTGCCACATGGGATCATGAGAGACTTGTTTTAGTTTCTTCTCTTGCAAAGTGTAGACACCTAAACAGTGTACCTAGACTTCAGCTACCTAATTTGATTGTCTATCTGGGATTTCACAGGCTGGTATGTCAAGACACTGATCTATGTTGTCTCTGCACCCCCTTCCTCCCCCACCCCGACATTGTTCAACTAGTCTGGACTGGTGGCATACTGTATTTGAACTCCTATACTCTGATTAATTTATCATGTTCCATCGAACAGAGGACTAAAGTGAGTACACTGGTGGCATTGCACAGTGCTTAGATTAAACTACTTTTGCTCTGGTGTAGGAACATAGGTTATTTGTATGCACTTTTGACATGACCTCTGCAATTGAAACAATTCTTGCACCCTCTGCTAACCACAATGGCACAACAGTCTTTGAAAGATTTCTGACTTCATTGGTCCCAGTTTATGAAAGAAGCCAGCTTGCGACCCCCCCCCCCCCAAAACCCTGGAGTTGACATAAAAGGTAGACCTTATTAACAAGAGCTAATTAGATTTCCATTCTTAATTTTGATTATCGATCGATTAGATTTGCTGCATATGGAGCAACTAAACGCAGTGTGGTCCATCTGACAAAATCATTGCAGGTATGTGTAGCTTCTCATGATTGATGTGTCTTTGCTGTTTTTTTTCCCCCTTTGATTTTTTTTTTTTTGGTTTTTTAAAAATCTATGTAGGAAGTTGGTCTTTCTCTCTCCCAATTTTTAAACCCATTTCTATTTGGGGTTCAAAGTCGTGAAAGAGCATGGAGGAATGGAATCTAGAGAGCGCCACTACTATTAACTAATTTGATTTGGGCCTAAGAAACTTTGTCAACGGATTTTATAAAAGTTTGGGATGTTAACACCACCCCCCCCCCTTTTCCCTTTTTGCTCTGGTTATAAGAAAAGGGAAGAGAGGTCAATCTAGGGTGAACAAGAAAGCGTCAATTCTTTTGGGATGAAAACAAAGGAGAAAGTGATTAGTGTTGGTAAGAACCAAGGGAGATAAATAAGATACTAGGTTGCTTGAGGTTTTTACAGAAATCTTGAAGTAAAGGGGAAAGTGAATTGGAATAATGACTGCCATATCGCATCCTTCTAAATTCAAAAGTTTTAAGGACATGATGAATTTCTCTGATTTAATGCCCACTCATGCCATGTGGTCAATTATGCATGCAACGTACAGCAATGTTTGAAAAGCACCTGACATGGTTTATATCACGAGGAGTTCTGTTAGCGAGATCTCTAAGAGGCATTTGTGGTTGTAGTTAACCATTGCATGTGCTGCTTCTTTCTAATGGTCTAATGACCTTTACATTTGGTTGAAGGCCAGTGCTGAGTATTGGTGATAATGGTAATGGGTACAGTGTTTCTCGGTGATGAGAATGTGTTCAATTAGCTTGCAACAACCTTGCACTTGTGGTTGTAGTTAACCATTGCATGTGCTGCTTCTTTCTAATGGTCTAATGACCATTACATTTGGTTGAAGGTCAGTGCTGAGTACTGGTGATAATGGTAATGCGGTACAGTGTTTCTAGGTGATGAGAATGTATTCAATTAGCTTGCAACAACCTTGGCCTGCTTGATGAACTTTTCAAGTTGACATCCGGATGGGATGGAGCTGGAGGAACCTCGGAAAACCAAGTGGCTGATGACTATCCTTGGTTCCTATGCCCGGAGGTATTAAGTGTACCAATGGGATATTTGAATTTCCGAAGTGTTGTGTCAACAACTTCATGCTTACCTGCTGAGTGCGGATTATTATGCAGGCACCCTGTGATGTACTGGGCCTTTAGGTTCTTACATTTTTGTAGAATGAAAAGTGAAGAGTTAAAGGGGACATGAGATTGGACTAGTGGAGAATTTATATTCTTTAACCTTGATGACCTTAAAGGTCATCTGTCATTTGAATGCTGCTACATTTCTTTTGTTTCACTCCATAGAAGCAAAGGATATAACGTACTAGAAACAAATTTCTTATAGCATGTGCAACTTCTTGATGAAAATTTTCTGTGTTGACCAGGCTGAGTTACAGATGCATGACGTCAAAAATGTGGTCGTGCACAACTTGTCGGTATGTCATCTCATGACTAGTCTTTTCTCTAAAATGTCCTTATTAACTGGAGTTAAGTTCATGCTTAATTATTTGAATGATAACATAAATCTTTATGTTTAATATAAAGTGGCTAGAAGAGGGTGGTGGGGCATGTTAGAGTTTGAGTTGGTTTCTTTCTAGACTGGTCAAAGTTTAAACTCTCCTTTCTCAACTCAAATGGTTCAAACCAAATCCTTGACCCGAAATGCTGCCTAGGTCTCTCTCTCTCTCTCTCTCTCTCATTTTCCTTTTCCTTTTTTTTGGGGTGGGGGGGGGGGGTGTTCAAATGTGCACATTCTTATTCCTCCAATCGATTTGTAGACAGGTTGTTTTTGTTGGACCCTAAATTTGGAATCTGTAAATTGCTTAATTATCACTTTGCAGCAAAAGTAGTAGATGACAGCTTAGTAAAGGGGCGGGGGGGGGGGGGGGGGGGAGAACACCTTCACTTCCTAGGAAATCTTAGGTGGTTGTTGCCAGCTTGCCTCCTGGGCTAGCATTTGTTCCCTAGATCTCCTGTAATTTTCATAGTAGATTTTTGTGTTCTCCAAGAATCCATATTTGGTCAATGATCATTTCATATATGTTTTGGCGGCTAATGTAAGAACTGCCTACTTGCTAGGCATCATGTGCAGGACTTGATGAAGTCCTCACAGCCTGGTAATAGGCTGTGTGGGTGAGGGGAGCAGAAGCACCGAACTGAGCTTGACAGAGGCTTGGCCTTAAAGATAACTAGAGCCAGTAGGGGATTATTTTCCACTGGCAAATTCTTCCCAAACAATAGAGAATTTGTACACCCAAGATGCAGTGGTTTACAACAGCCTTAGTAACCATTGTGCCATAGCACCTGGTTTTTGTTCGTTACATATGGCACTAGAAAATAATAAATTAATAACTTGGAAGCTTTAGGATAAATACTTTTTGCCACAATGTGTCGACATTTCTACATTAATTATATTGTTTTAGATAATATACATTCATACTTCATGAAGTCTGCCTGATAAAAGCATATATAACAATCACATTTGGATAAATGATCCTTTCTCTAGGCTTCATGTCTTCGCTAATAGTTTTCAATCTATACAACGCATATGCAGCCCGGAATGGTGACAACGGATCTTCTAATGTCGGGTGCCTACACAAAGCAGGTTCGCTGTTTTCACACGTCTTATGTCTGATTTAAGCTACTTTGGCTTTTATTTGGAAAGAAATTCATTTTAGTTCTTTTGTTTATGCAGGCAAAGTTTTTCATTAATGTACTTGCAGAACCACCAGAAGTGGTAAGGTTTTCGCTTTCAGCTTAATCTCAGTGTAATGTTGGACATGTCTTTGACTTTCACTGAAGATCTTTGATGGTATGTATAATTTTGGATGCTGTTTTTGTCATGCTTTGAGTATCAAGAGGACCTGCTAGAATCCATCCCTGTAATGGGCAGCCTTCTCTCTAGTAATCTGCCTGACTTTAAAAAGTCGAGACTGGCACTAAACTTCTAGTGTTTTGCTCGTGGAAAAAAAAAAAAAAAAAAAAACTGATTGCTCAGCTCCCAGGACGTGTTATTTTCTGGTGTACGGTGTGCCATTATTATTCTCTACTCTATAAATTCATAATATTTTTTCTTACCTATTGCGCCATTTGGAAGTAAATTTTATTGGGGATGACAACTCTTGGTAGTGTTCCTAATGTAGCCATATTGGTATAGACTTCACTTGGGGCTTGGTGTAAAGTATGTGGTGGGTGTTGTGATTTCATTGAAATGCTGTTGCATAAGTAAAGCAATATGTAGTATTATAGTAAGTGAAGTGTAGATGAAGGTGGTGTTGTCATTGTGTTCTAAGGTTTGTATTCCCCCTTTTAAAATTTGCGGTGTTTTAACTGAAGAACTTATAACCCAAATGCTCTCCTGAATGCATTTGAAAAGCACTTCCTGTGCAACGCTAAATCTGATAATAGATAACCTGTGTTTAGGTGACTGTATCAGGTTCTTCACTGTAAATAGCAGGTCTAAGATGATTGTTGTGCATGATTTGGATCTGAACTAGCCATAAAGTTTTAGAAATGAGATTAAATCGCTGTTGCATTTATCTGTTTCTGAAAGTAGTAATTATTTTTCTATTCTATCGACAGGTTGCCCAGTACCTTGTTCCCAAAGTTAGGTCGATTGCTGGCAGTGGATCAACAAAACCAACCTACATTCGCTTTCTCACAGGGATGAAAGCCTACTCGCAGATCTTCTCGGTAAAGACTGAAAACAACACTCTCGTTACTTGTTCTTCTCTAAATTGAGGGTATATTTGCTGGAAGGGGACCCTCTGCAGTGAAGGAGGACTTGCAGTACCTGCATCCAATGGCTTAGAACTTGTTTAGCCTTTTTTTTTTTTTTTTTGGGCTTCTTTAAATTATTGATGGTAAAATTATTTTACTACGAGTGATAAATTAACAGCTTGAAGAGTCAACTGTTCGATGGGTGGACAGCAACATTGTTGTCCCCCCTCCAACTTGATGCTTGTCGCCTACCAGGATTACTTGGCCTAGGAAGGGGGAAGGGTTGCCGGTGTGAGGGAAAAAATGATGGTATGCTTTGAAGTCATTTCCTCCTAAAATGACCTCATACAAAAGACTCTGTCTGTGTATGCTGTGCAGAGACTTGCTTTTGGTGCTAGAAGGAATAGATATGTGCTTGAAGATTAAACTATAAAGTGTGACGCGGTGAAGCATCTGAAGGTGTCAAATATGTTGGTTGATTGTTAAACATTACAGTGAGGCACTGAGTGGCGGCCATAACAAGAAGCAGCCTGTAAATCAGCTCTTGATTCTGTATTTTGGAGGTCACATGTCCAAGATCAAGAAATTATTCTTTTGTCTCTTCTGTTTCTTTGATTGGTTGGTGAGATAGCTGTTGTACTTGTGTACTGATGTGGGTTGACTAGTAGCAATGCCATGGGAGAGGAGCGGCTTGGGGAAAGCTCCACCTCCCTATTGATCATACCAGGATCTAAATCTGCTTTGTCCTAAGGAAGGTGTGTGGCTAATGGCAAGTGAGTGTCAATTTTTTTTTATCTTGGACAATCGAATTCAGCTAAAACCAGTCAAGAAAGTTGTGTCGGAGGGCTTTATACAACTGACTTGTTCAGATGATTTCATCTGTTTCTTTTCTCAATCAAGGATTCAAAATGCGATTTCGATCGCGATTGCGTTTCGGTCACGATATAGAAAAGTCGCTCTAATGTGGAAATCACGTTCCATATTGCGGTGAGATTAGACGTATCAAAAACCCAACAGTCAAGCGAGACAACCCAACATCAAGGAAACCAACAAGGGAGCTCAAAGCCACGAGCAATTCGAGAAAAAAGAATGATAGACCTCCTTCATATGAAAATCCAGAAATTTTGCACAATAGTTCAAACTTTTGGGTTCTATAAAACTCAATAATACCAATTAACGTCTATGCGTGTACATTTAAATTTTAGAGGACTTTTGGATAAAAATGTAGGCAATTATTTTCTGTTAATGATGTTCATGGACACCGCCACCATTAACATAGATTCATCTATGCCAACCGCCATAGTAGGAGTATGAGATGCTACCTAAGATGATTATAGTTCAATACAGTCAGCATATGAGGATTAAAACATAGTAATCCCCTCCTAAACAAACGAACAAAAAAATCACAAGCAAGAATTGAATGGTTTCAGTTCTAAATCTGTCTTAGATGATATTATTTCACCCAAATAAATTGTGTGACGCAACAAAGAATTGGGTTGGTCAAGGAAAGAATGTTTACGTCTGACGAAACCAACCTCATCTCAATTTATATGCTTGGTAGCACAAATTTGTGCCAATTGCATACATTTTTGGGCCTCATTAGTTCCAGGGTCGAATTGAAACTTGTCAAATAGTAAATGAAGGAGGTAGATAATCACTTTAGGGGATAAAAGCACTGAAATGAACTTGGATTCAAGTCAAAACGTGCCTGTCATGTTCAAGTTCTCTCAATAGTTTGATAAATGTCAAATACTGTCAGCTAAGCCAAAAAATTATCATGCCTATAGATGGAAGAAAAAAAAAATAATTGCAAAATCACTTTAGCATAAGTTGTCAAGCACTATTAGGCAATAATAATCCATTACATGTTAACTTTTAACAGCCACTTTGAAATCAAAATCATGACATGCCCCCACCCTTGGGGTTCTAGAGGGGCACTTGATCATTGTCGTGAATATATGCATGTACAAAACTAGCTTCAGAAAAATGGGAGAAATTTGTACTATTTCAATCATCCAACCTTTGCACCTCAGCTATCAACAAGACCAGCTCCGTTTTCGAAGAAGTTGAGACTCACGCTTCAGGAGGCAGCAGTTGCATTTCTAACCAATTCCCGCTGTCTAGCACGCTCCATCTTTCGCTTCCGCCATTCTTCCAAAGCTATAGGATAAAGAATGCGTAAGGGACGACCACAACTAAGAAACTATAAAAGGTAGCTGTTGCATTTGTCTAAATGCAAGAAGCTTAGCACTTTAACCATGGAAATGATGCAATAGAAAGGATATTTCCGACCACAACTAAGAAGCTGTATCATATCCACTTCTGCACGGACTTGAATGATCAATTTACTTAAAGAAAGAATATGCACCCACGAGAAGCAAACGACATAGATAGGTTTACCAACAGGAAGAATCTCCCTCAGACCAATCAAGAGAAAGAAATTTTCTAACTAGTAACCCATACCCTTGTGACATATGATCTAACTACTTAAATTAACAAGTAAACAGAAAATAAAACAATATGAATCAATAGACTAGAACAACTTGTGAAACTGCCCACGAGCTCAAGGAGCCAGTCCTTTTCTGATCGCCTACCTTTTACGCTAGCTGCATCTGAGAATGTGCGGGCATTTGTCAGTCTTTTAGAAAGGTCGAGTGCAGCAGTCTGCTTTGTCTCTTTATGCTGAACTGTCTCTGGCTCTGCAGTTACTTCTTGCTCAATTTCCCTCACCTGGCAGAAAAATAATATCACTAGTTTGACCCGAAGGAGAAAGCTCTAGCACTGGAGACTATATCTCCTCTTAAACTACTGATATCATATTTCATATGTTGATCTTGCATGAAACTCGACAATCTAGAATCACAAAGGAATTAGTATTTCCACTACGCCACTACTTAAGTTGGGTGGAGGGTGGGCAGTACTACAAAGGCATATTTGCATTGATAAGCAGATATAGTTGATTTTCTAAGTTGGGATCCTGTAACTTAAGATTAAAAAGGAACATTCACTAAAGTGCTGCAAAACCTAATCTAACAGTTGTAAAGACATAATGTAGCCTTAACCATAGTTGACACAATGCTTAGAACCACAGAAATCTTTGGACGATAATGCAGAAGTTTGAAGAAAAACACTCAGAAGGACACGTCAACAATACATACTCTTCGGATCAGTTCCAATGGCTGCATAGCTCGCCGAGCCTCCTCTGATTCCCTGAAATACCTAAGCTGAACTGCAATTAAATGAATAATGAAGCCATAGTCAGCTAATTCCCAGCAGCAATGAGTAATAACTTGGTGAAACTAGACCCAAGGGATGAAGAGAAACTTCTCAACTGCATTTCAATCTAAGAAAACCCATTCACAAAATCCCAGTAACCACAAGGATGCCACTACTTTAACAAGCAAAGCTCATTGAATCTTAAAGAAAGAGCTATCAATTAGCTCAGCCAGTAAAGTTCCTAAGTGTTGGCACCACTGACGTTGGCCCGAATTCCTCCCACATTTGTGTCTCCCTTCAAATCCCATACTCTTCTTTCTAACAACCCCTCCCCCCCCCCCCCCCCCCCCAAAAAAAAGAAAAAAAAGAAAAAAAGAAGCTCTCTGGTATAACACAGAACATGGGAAGGTCAATATACATATGTGGCCTTACCCTCAAACTCCCAGACATAAACAATTTAAAAAGAAGGAAAAAGGGAGGGAAAAAAAACTACCCATCATAGAGATGCTCCAAATGTCACTCGAAATGGCAAAATTATCAGACTCTACACTAAATTGGGGGTACCAAATTACTAAAAAATCAAAACCCAAAAACAAAAATGCAAAATCACAATGATTCATCCACAAGAACATTAATTTTGTTGATTAAACAATGATGGGAAAACTTGGGGGTAAAAGCTGAAGACAATTATTAGGAGCTGAATTGAAAAGGAAAAGAACCTGATTTGGGATGATGAGGAGAGAGAAAAGCATGAAGCAAGTAAAGGGCAGTGAGCAAATTGAAGAAACAAACAAGTATGGTTGCATTCTTGAATGAAAATCTCAATTTCCATGCCTGCTGTGTCCCCATTTCTTGAAACGCAGCTTCATTTGTCTTTTGGGAAAATGAGAATGAGGGGATTATCAATGGTTTTTCTCTGACCAACCTTTCTTCGTTGGAAAGGGAAGTCAAACGGCGCCACACGATGATTGATGAAGAGAAAAGGAGGTGAGGAAGATTGAGAGTTCAACATTTTATTACAAAAGAGGAGGAAAAAAAGCGTGAGCGGCAGGATTCGAACCTGCGCGGGCAAAGCCCACATGATTTCTAGTCATGCCCGATAACCACTCCGGCACGCCCACTTTGACGCCATGAGGTTGTTCTGTTCTATAAAGCGATTAAAAAAAAAGTCCCATGAAAAGGAAATCAGTTTAATATAATATTCTGCAAAGACTATCAGGCAAGAATTGATTTGTTTATGGATGCATATTTGAACTTGTTATCAATTTTAGAAGATCAACTTGTTATCTTTAGATTTAAATTTGAACGTGAACTTTGTTTTTTTGTTAGCTGATAAAAATTCATTGAGCATATTTAGTACGTAAATGATTTCTAATCTCTGCTTTCTACCCAAGTAAGTTGCACAATTCGATGAAATAGTAGTTCTTACATGTAAAAAAGCACATCCTATTTGTTGATGCATATTAACTAATATACTAATAATCATTTACTCCTTGTTTTTATTGTAGTGACGAGCAACCACTTCATGTGTATTGAAAATTTGACATGTATGCTAATAAGTATTTAATCTTTGTCGTGTTAAGGATTTTTTAACTACGTTGCATCTGGTCTTATAGCTTTACATCATATATATACTAGTAAGCATTAGCTGCTTGTCATAATAAGCGCTAATTAAACAAACATTTATTTCATATGATGAACAATCACTTCATGTCATAATGGGCATTGAACAAATGTTCCAATAAGCATTTAATCTTTATCGTGTTAAGATACTTATATATATACACACACATTAGAGTGAGAATTCGTGTGCTTTGCGCGCAGGTAAGTTCGGATAAATAAGTTAATCATAAAACTTGCTAGTAACAGTGTGAAATTTGTTTAGTTACAATTTGTGATTCTTAAAAAAAAGAGAAGTTGTTAACTAAATTCAATTTGTAACTTTAAGTTATTAAATTAAGAATTATTAGAATAGTGTGAGTTGGGATAAGAAATGCTAATGAATTCGGGTGAGAGATTAGTATAACATAAGTTAGTAAGCTTAGGCGAATCAAATAAAAAAGTATGATAGTAACATTAACTTAAAAAATTCAGAATTACAAAGGATGGAGCAACTAAGTAGGCAGAATAGTCTCAATAACAGCATGTCCCATAATAAGTAAGATGGGAATGATAATGTGTAACAAAGAAATTTAGTCACATCCTTTTGATTCATTCAACTTAAATTAAGTCAATACTCATTATGAGACAACAAGAGTTAATCAAATATTCACAAAATTCATATAATTTAATCCAAAAAAATTAACACAGTTAAACAAGAGGAGGAAGAGAGAGTAATAAATTGCTCCATCTCATCAAATACCATTATACCCTGTAAAAATTAATTCCCCCCCCCCCTCTTTCTCCTTTCAAATTTCTTGCTTCAATTCATGGAATTTTTGGTAAGAATTGATTTTCTCCTCTCCATGTATGAGTTGTACAATTTTCTATATGATAAAAGTTGATATGGACATTCAAATACTAATTATCTCTATGACCTGTTCAAGGTAGTTCTTTAATTGTTCGTCCTTTTCGTTTTGTCCCGACTTCTATCCACAATATTAATGAAACCTTTTTCACTTTAATATTGTATCCTTTTTTAAGATGCTATAGATTTGTAGAATTTGCTAAAGTAGAAAATGTTGGTGCACGAGATTCAAATGCTAAGTTGCTAGGACCCATTCGAGGTAGTTTCTTTATTGTCCTTCCGTTTTATTTTATCCCAATTGTACTTGCATCCTTAATCATACTTTGTTTTCGCTTTAGCATTGTGTTTTTTTGATAGATATTATAAATTACAAATATAAATATAGATATAGATTAATGTAGAATCTATGTTTTTGAAGTAGTTTTTTCCTATTTTGCTTCCAATTAGTTTGCACGAGTTCTATTAGTTTTTAATAGTTCAACCCCTCGCTCATTTTCACGGGTCAATTTTTTGGGTTATGACATTAAATATTGGTGACATGTCATGTATCCTCTCCAGTGGTGTCCTGCATGTTGTATTTTTCATCCATACTTCCTACTAAGAAATGAGAAAATTTAGATGTAAACCTTGCTGTTATGTATCATATGCAACTAGGGTGATGCACTTGATCATGTTGTGGGGTTGAGAAAATCTTTACACTAGAATATGTTAAGTCTTCATTGAATTATTTCCTTGATGTTGAAATATTTTTACACCAATGTAAAATATAGTACTTATTAAAATAATTTTAAGAATTGTGTTTTCTTCTAACAATATTTTCATAATTTAAAGATCCCATGCAATAGCATGGACACAAACTAGTGTTTGTGGAATATTGGACATCACCTAAATAAAAGTGTCATTATATGCATATAGCTATTAGTAGCTAGCGCTAGCAAAAATTCGGATTCGGGTCGATTTCGGATCAGACAAATTAAACAGTGTCGAAATTCGGACAAGAAATTGATGTCAAATACCCATTTTTTTTTCTAGATCGGACAATTTAGACAAGGCAAAATTCGAGTCAAAATCGAGTTTGGACAATAGAAAGATAAAAAATGTGTTAAGATTCAAAATTTGGACGAAAAATTCATGACCGTACCCGATTTTTTCGGATTGGACAAATTCGAGTATTCGGGTCGGATAACTTTTTGCAGCTCTGTTAGTAGCAAGGGGGTTTAGCTCCCCCCCCTTGTTGTACGTGGGATGGATCATTCTCCCAAAGATTATCAAAAAGGTGTATGTAAGAGGACCAAGAACGAACTCAAGGTGAAGGTGTACATGGAGCAATGGACTATCACAAAATCATAAGTAGGTACTTGAATATTATTAGTTGTTTTGTGATTGTTTGTTAACCGGCTTAATAAAATTCCTAAAAAATAAGTGTTAAAGATATCAGTTTAGATTTACTTGTATTTTTTTTTAATTAGTTAATAGGCAAATAGATTGAAATCCACAATAAAAACACAAAGAAAGGTGAAAACAACCCTAAAGCAACTTAAGTACAAGTCCAGCTAAAGCAATTACACACAAAGCTAATAAGTTAGGCCCTACTTAGCTTAGGTGCTCATGCTAACTAGTATTAGTATATGAACATTTCCTTCCATACTTTCAAGTAACAAAACTTAACCCTTCATTAATCTTCCCTTTGATTTCTGTACTCACTGCTCTCTACCTGCAGTCATGCGTATAAAGGTAAGACTCCCTATATCCAGAGCCTATTTCCCTAACCTTATTCTATATCGAGAAGTTTGAAATGATAAAATAAGCTCACCATTTCTGGTAGTATTCAATCAATCTGTATCAATTAAGACTCTCATAGACTCAAAGGAACCATGATTGTCACTCAATTCTCTTCCCCAAACACACCAATCTGACCCAAATGTCTGTTATTCTCTTGAAATTATCCCAATGCCAAGCATGGGAACGGACTCCATAGAGATCCAATTCCTCCGGGTTTGACGAACTTCAAAAATGTCCCATCTTTTAATACTTGAGAACCATTGTTGCAACTCCACATGATTTTCCAGAACCTCCTCTGATCCATTTCATTGACGGTTTTGGAGTGTGAGTATGAACTTGAATCTACTAAGCGCAGAGATTTTTGTAGCGACAGGGAACTCACGATTCACGGCAGATGCAACCACTCCACATTTTCTTCATCAACTTACCCTTGAAGAAGCAACTTGGTCATTCTCAAGTCGAGCGTGTTATTTCCATTGTTTGTGTGTCTGACTATCTGTTTGCCCTCTTTCCTTCTCCATTGGGTTCGGGATGAGTGGTGGTGGATTGTTAATGCAACCTATTCCCTCCCCTCGTTTCTCAAACCTTGCTTTGCAAACTTTGAGTCTACATACTCTTACCTTTTCACAGTAGAATGTACACGTCGCTCATGCATCCTGCTCTCTGTAAGAGACCTCTCAGACCATAGCAATCAATTTTCGGAAGGTTTTCTACAAACACCCTGAATTCTGTTCTTGAAATCTCCATTGCTCCTCGCTCGCCCCTCTCTTCAACCAGCCATGAGGGCTTACGTGTATACCTTTTTCGAATCATACTCTTTATTAGTTTACAGTAAGTCTTAGGATTGGCTCTCAAACCATAGCATGAACTAAGTTTGCAAGGGAATGTGGGATACTGTTTGAAGTTACGGTGTGATCCAGAATCTAAAATTAAAAATTGGGATAAACAAACTCAAAGCAGCAGGTCAAAATTCAAGATTATCATTGTAAGTTCAGAACCACCAAATCTTAAAAAGAGAATTTTCTGAGGCAGAAACCTTGATTGTAGAATTGTAATTGTAATCCTTACATGCATGGACTCAAAATGTGGGCAATCCACGGCAACACGGACGCAGATTTTTGAGTTAGTCGAACCGTGTTTTTGCCGTGATGCCCGATTTCCTTGTCATAGCGATTTTTCTACATCGCGACCAAAACCACATTTTAAATCCTTGCTTACATGTACTTCTGACAAAAAAATAAAATAAAATGAACAAAAAAAATCCTTGTATGTAAAGGGCAAAGACAATACATGAGTTAGCGGGAACAGCTAATTATCCACAAGATCATGATCCAAGCAATTGGATTTGCAGCTACAAACTAGGCCACAGGTTCCCACCGGAGCCATCCCAGAGGAGCCCTCGGTAACTTTGAGCCAATACTAAAACTATTCAAAGCTCATCATGGCGGGCATGTCCACCTGGGTTTCCCCCGAGTGTAGGAGGTACATTGTCATGCTGCAAACCATTAACCCTATCAATTGCATCGGCAACTGGTGGTTGTCCTCCTCGAACCCCTTTAGCCACACCAGCCTTTATGGCTGAAGTAACTGCTCTCTGCAGCTTGAGTGATCCAATACGCTTTGAAACAACATAGAGAACAGCTAAAGAGAACAGCAGAAACCCCACTATAAGTACGAGCTTGCACAAGAAACAAATTAATTTCTCTTAGGCTCTGTTTGGTCCTTAGAAAATTTGATGGAAAGAAAAATTGAAGGAAAAAAATGTGAAGGAAAAAAAAGTTGAGAGAAAATGAGTTTTTTTCTCTTGTTTGGATTAAGGAAAAAAATACAAAAATTTGGATGAGAAATTTGAATGTTGATGAACTAGTTGAATCATGTTGCTGTTATCTAAGCAATGTGAGGTTGAAGAAGGTTAGGAATTTTTCTCAAACTTTCCTCACAATTTTATGAGAAAAATTTTATCACTTATTTCTAACAATTTTTCTACCTAACTTTCCCCCATATTTTATTTCTTTGTGATTTTCTCTAAACCGAACACAAGAAAAAAAGTAACTTTTTCAAATTTTTTTTCTTTCCATCAAATTTTCCAACGTCCAAACAGAACCTTAAAATTCCTGCATGCAAAATAAGGAAAACCATTAAAATAAGTAATGATATTCGACTTTGCTACCTGTGTATCTTCAAAAAATTTACTTCGAGTACAACTTGAAAATGAAGACAGCCTTATTATATTACTAGGACTTTCTTTTATTTCCGCACTATCTTCCAAATGGATTCTTCAACAGTGCAAGCGCACCGAATGGAATATCCTGAAAACTAGAAAAGGGCGAAAAAGTTTATACCTATCGATGACATCCTAACGCGGCATTGTTGAAAGCAAGTTACGTGTGCGCATCAGCAGCGAGTGGTGACCTTTATATTCCTTTTCTGCTTTCTTCAATACTCCAGTCGATTCCTCTACAGACCATGGAGGAAATCTGTTAATCTCCAATATAACGGTGGATAACAATCAGTCTCATCACTACAGAAGCATGCATACCAAGGGGGAAACAGTATTGAAATTTCTCATAGGCTTATGATTTGCAAGTTCCTACTGAATACTGATAGGAAAACCCACAGCGAATGCACTTTGATTCATGAGAGAATGATTCCTGGGAAACCGATTCACTCCTCTAGTGTATAAGCACAATATTAATTAAGACACTATCTACTACAGAACGCAAATGAGCCTTAGTTTTCATTAGGACCTTTTCAAATCCTTCATTAGAGAGCGGAATTGATGGGAATTGAAACAATCCATTTTCACCTTCATCATTTGTGTTGCCCTTTATTTCCTTGTTTAAATCCCTCTCTGTTTCCAGGTAAAATGACAAAAATATATATATACATCTCAAATTATATAAGTGGACAAGGACTATCATAATTTGCATGAACATATTGTAAATGCTAAAGAAAAGCAATTAACATTGTAATTTCATGCACGCATTAAAAGGTTAAACATTGTATATCTGAAAAAATAGGCAAAGAGAGGGGTTTTCTTTTTTCTTTAAAAAAGGATAAAATTGAGTGGCATACCAAAGACCATTAGCGTATTCGCACTCCTTTCCACCTCCTACACAAGAGAAGACAAGATTAAAGATAAACATCACTACATCATGGCACAGTACAATACATAATGGCACAGTACTGTTACCAGCACAAATCCAAAATAAATGGATGTATAATCGTAACAGTCAACCTGAACCATGATTTGGCGAGTGCGTCGAAGACTCTCTGTGATGCTCTCTGCAGCAGAAGTCATCCCAGCCTTCGTTCTGAGAGACTTCAGTTAGTTAATATGTCATAGCCTCTTGCAAAACAATTCAAGCATTCTTATGTCAAAGCAAAAAGAACTATAAATCAATTATCCCACTCTCTCTCCCAGCAATAAGGGACAGCACATACTGTAAATTGCGCCTGCGCATTGTGGACTCGCTGCCACCTCCAAGAAGAAGTTCCCTCTGCCGTCAATACAATAACCACAAAGAAATATAACTGTTTACATCTCACAGAAAATCAGAAACACCCTTAGAATTATAGCGGTAAGTACAGAGCCAAGGGAATAGGCACCAAATGCAGTGCTAAAAAAAGAGAGGATCAGATCTCTCCCGTTCGGCATGGATAGGTGTGCTTTTTGGAATATCAGAGGCCTCAATGGGCCTAGGAAAAACGCAAGAGCTTGGAAAATTCCTTGTTCAGAATAAGGTTTATCTACTTAGCTTGTTGAATTTAAAGTTGTGCTTCAAAAACGAAATGAGATTATGTCAAATGTTCAGGAGGGGTGGAGATGTATGTCAAATGCTAGCAGGGTGAATAAAGAGTAGGATTTGGGTCCTCTGCAGACCTGATATTTTGACATACAGGACTTTGGTGAGTATAAATCAGATTCTATACTATTTATACACTGCACTATTCTAGCAGTACTGAAATTCTTCTTTTTAGTTGCGTATGAGAGGAATGATGCAAATGACAGAAGCAAACTTCGAAGAGAAACGCCTGCTACAAATGTAAATAGCATGTTGTGGATTGTGGGAGATCATTTTTAACTATGTTTTAAAATGCGAAGAGAGAATGAGGCGTAAGGCTGCAGATTGGGCTTAGATGGAGGAGTTTAGGCAGCATGTTGAGCAGTACAATATTATGGACAATAAATATAGAGGTTGGAAACTCACAAGGAGGAACAAGCAGCGAGCTGTGCACAGAATCTTCTAAAAGATGGACAGGGTTCTAGAGAGTAAAACATGGATTAACAATTGCCCTGATGCCGAATGACTTCTCTTAGAACTAGTGTCATAAGCTTGCGATGCAAGGATTTTACTCAATTTTTGTTTCGATTTGATAAGTATATATAACCAATATAATAGAAAAAAGGAGATGACACTGAAATTATCACATTAGCTAGCTTTATCGTAATTATATAGTACTTCATCTGTTTGTTTCCCATACTGTATCTACAGCTCATGTTGATTATTAGATGTATCAACAAAAAATGCTTCAGCTCTTTAAATTTTACTCCACATAAATCAAAATCAATGTCAATATCATTCCATAGTATACCAGCATTATGAGAATAATATCTGCTCATGTTTACGTTGTGCTCTTTTCATTCAAAAATTGCAAATACTATCAAAGAAACCATTATTTCACCGAACTATTTGCTTCATATTCACATGAATAAACAGTGATATGTGCACTTTTGTTTATAACATTATTAACTTCACACATATATTAATTTGGAAATGTTGGAGGGAAAAGCCCTCAGCATTAAGCAATAAAATTTTAAATTTGTTCCGAATAATTATGTACAAACAATAGGTTCAACATCAAATACAACACATCAAACGTACGTACTCAATTTTTTTAAAAAACAAAAAAGATATCTATACATAGAACTAAATAACTGACTCATAAATTTATAAATAAAGAGAAAAGGAGTTATGCTTAGCAACAGCCCATGTAAATGCACATTAAAGTGCTTTCTTGGGTAGAAAATAACCTTATTGCAATGAAAAATATTTATAAATACCGACCTTTGCCAAAATTCGACATCTGCTCCATGATAATGTCAGATGATTAAATCATCCGAACCTCAAAATGAAGTACAAAGGTGAATGATTACTGTTGATTGAATATCACAAAGTTGGGGGCAGAAAGTTACGTAAGTGAATAAGTGACACTTCTATATATATTTCCTCCACATGCCGATAAAGGAGGGAGAGAAAAAAATGAGATGAGAATTTAGGGTGAGTGAACACATTATGTACGACTTGTCTAATATTTATGCACATGTAGCATTGCTCATTGCAATAACCGTTCACGGAAGCCATAGCAATGTGTTAAGACGTTGCAAATATTTATTTGCTTTAAACATTATCCATAGCTGGGCAATAAATTGATGTTGCATCATCAAAATTTGTAAATGAATAAGACAATGAAAAGGCACAGGTACAGTCCGAATTAAGAGAAAATAAATTGGGCAGTCAAAAGCTGACCCAACATGATTATCGCCACGAACTGAATTCGAAATTAGTGGATTTGGGTAAATATTTTCAACCAGTTTAATTAAATGGTTTCACATGTTTAACGCGTTAATTAATTGAGTTAGGTTCAGGTTGAGAATTTTAACACGAAAAAATACTTATTTAACCCATATAGGGTCTATTCTTGTCATTGGTAAATCCACTTTTTTTTTGATAAGGAAAAATATGTACTATAAAAAGGAAGAAAAGATGGATGCAAAGATAGCATCCTACCAAAGATTATATACATCCAATATGCAAACTATCCACAATGTCAGCCGCATCAAAAACTGACTTGCAAAAGTTCCCTTTATTCCAAAAATAAAGAGCCTTAATGACACTATCTTTCAATAGCTAAAGGGACAGTTTGTCGTCTTCAAAGACTCTTCGATTGCGTTCTCTCCAGATGCTCCAAAAAATGACATGCGGAAGAACTAAGGCCTTCTCTTTTGCTTTCCTACCAAAATAGCTTGCCCAAAAAATACCCAAGCAACTAAAAGCAAGTTCCCAAAGCGCCCTAGCAAACTAACAGTGAAGCAACAAGTGATCCCCTGTCTCTAACTCCCCTTTGCACATATAGCATCTATTGACCAAGATCTTTACCCTCCTTTATAGTTTGTCACAAGTCAATATTTTCCCATGCGTTGCCTACCAAACAAACAAACAAAAAAAAAAAAAAAAGAGAAACCTTTAAAGAAGTCAAAGACCTCCAAATGAGCTTCAAATGGAACCCTCGTTCGAATGGAAATTGTAATCATGAACAATTCAAAAGGAGTTTCAGATAGTAGGATTTGACCGTGACGTCTCCATTAAAGTCCAAATCCCATCTCACCTTATCAGGTAAAGAGTCCTCAAACTTGTGACAATCAAGCTTGTTAAAAAAACTGACAAAAAATCCATTTTTACTACTTCTATTAACTCTTATCAACTTCTATCAACTCTTACAAAAAAATCCTAGTCCTTTCCCACTCTAACTAATCTTTTTCAACTTCTACCAACTCTCACCAATCTCCTTCAAAATTTCTTACAAAGAAATCCCTACTTCTTTACATTTTTTATGTAAATCCTACATCTTTTACCAACTTCTACCAACTTTTACCAGCTTTTTTCAATTTTTTCCACCCATAATCAACTCCTACCAATCATTCGAAAATAATGCCAACTTCTGCCCACTTCTACCAATCTTTACCAACTTCACCCATTTACTAACCCCTATTTACGAACGAAAAGAACAGGCCTTTAATGGTTAAATAGGTTGACGGTTATACCCAATTACCATTTATTCTTTGGAGGGAATTGTAAAAAAGTAGGGTTTAATCAGTTGATCTGTGTCTCGGAGGTGTAGTTCTTGCAGATCATAGACAATAGTTGTATTATGATGATATATTGAACTCAAAGGATTGGTTTATAATGCTTCATAATCAAACGCCAGTCGAAGTATCAAGTGGGTAAATGGTAACCAAATAATCTAAACCTGATTTGTTATATTGAACGGGTTAATGGGTAAGTTTTAGGATAACCCGCTTAAAAAATAAAGGGGTAAGATCTACAACCAAGTTAATAAATGGGCCATATTCAGGTTGAAAGTTCTTAACCCGTTTAAGTTTCACACAGACACAAATTCAACCCAACCTGACGTGTTTGACAACTTTAAAAATAAACGAATGAATAGATGAATTAATTGGGTTCAAATTAAATAATAATTCTCCAAAGCGCTCATGATTACCCAAAAAGAAAATCAATAAACTAACAACCTTCTACTCCGTTTGAATATTTGTTTTAAAATTTATAAATAGTTTAGGTTTTAATATATTTCTTTAAGATAGTAGAAAAATACAGTATATAAATTTTTTTAAAAAATTCACAGGACACTAGACTATTGATTAATCAATCCAGAATATAAGTGTTGCCGTTTTTCAAATATTTTAATATTCACATTTGTCATTTTTAAGGAGAATTCTGAAAGATAATGATGTCTTAAAGTTCTCAAATTGTGTGAACTGTCCATAAATGTTGGAGCCATTTGGGGGAAGTGGGTGCAAAGATACCACTCAAGAGGAAGGGACATTTGGCATGTCCCTGCCACTCCTACTGATTTCTAGATCTGAAGAAGCTTAACTAAGTTTAGAGATGACTTGTTTGATAATGTTGGGGTGAGGCAAATGCTGTGAGCTGCATTAAAAAGTGTACAAAGGATGGAAAACTGGTTGTTGGCAAGATGTATCACAAGCTTAGACCAGGCGGCCGGAAGATAAGGTGGGTTGGACCACTGGAGTTATTTGGGACCCAGCTGTCAATTGTTATCACAGGAAAAACATCCTATACGTATGATCAACTCACATTTCAGGGAGGCTTATGACAATGTTTAATGGGAGTTTTTAAGAGAGATTGTGCAAGGTCTGGATCTTTCCCATTACATTATACATTTGGGTGATGGAATGCATCAGAGCTCCTGAGTCCTGAATTTTTCTATCAATGTGATTGGATACCCACAGGGCCTTTTGATGCTGAAAGAGGGTTACGGAAGAGATATCGTATTATTTTCTTCTCTTTGTACTGCTCATGGATTATCTTACAAGAATCATGAAAGCAGCTGGACAGGGCAGAAGAGATCGGTTACTGTCCAGGCTGTGAACTGCACCAAAAAAAGTCATCCAGGCTGTAAAAAATTGTGAATCAATGCAAATGCAAAGTCAATGACGTGTTTGGGCTGCTCTCAAACATTTTGCTGAAGCTGCAGAGCTGGAAGCAAACCTTAGCAAAACCCAAATGGTTGCTGACCAGGTGCTACAAATGAAGTTAAACAAAAACAGTTGCAAGCGACTGGTTTCCAGCAGGATCTTTCCTTATGACATAGAGCTACCGATGAAGCAAACCTAAGCATGAGTGAATGTCAAGAGTTAACAGACAAGATGACTCCAAAAAACAATAGTTGGGCAGCTAATCATCTTTATCTGCAGGAAAGATTCGACTCAATAACTCAGTGCTTCTAGCCATGGCCGGACACTGGGAAGTATTATTTTAGAACTCCGTAAAAGAGATATTACCATGACAATCAAAGTACCGCAGGAATTTGTTTTCAATTTATTTACGGGGTTCTAAGGAAAATAGGAAGAAGATCCTTTTAGCACGCTGGGAAATGCTTTGCCAACGCAAGCAATTTGGAGAAGCTAGCCTCAAATATGTGGATTGTGGAGGAATGGAGGAATGAAGCTGCTGCCAAGCAGATCTGGGAGGCTGCATCAAAGACAAATATTCTATGGGTAAAATGAGTGGAGGAATTCTACCTTGAAAGTGCCAAAATATGGGATTATAGTATCTTAAATGATATGATCCGGCATCAGAGAAAGCTCAAAGGGAAACTTCAGGAAGATTTTCATAGGTACCTAGAGACCAAAAGAACATATTCTATTCACAGTGCTTATAAATGGCTGCAGGGGGCAAGCAATACTTGGGAAGATTTCAGAATCCCATGGAAGAAGTACATGCACCTAAACAATCATTTATCACTTGGCAGGCTCACATTGTAGAAGAGAGGCCAGCCCACAGAAATTTGGCACAGGTACAAAGAGTATGTCATTTGAGAGGAACTCAAGTGGAATCCACTGAACATCTTTATTTGACTGCAAAGCAAGTTACCAGATACTTAATAGATGCAGCCATGAGCTATTCAATGTCACATGGCATAGAAAATGGAAGTAGTAGCAAAACCACTAACAAGCTTGACGCAGTCCAGGAAGAAGAAACAGATAAATGCAGCTGCAGTATGTGCCCTGATATACCATATGTCAAGAAATTGGAAAAATAGATTTTTTTTTGAACCATATTCGGCCACAAATCAAATTGTACACATGGTTGTTTTTGACGTTCA
>JAKOGI010000040.1:420000-447500 GCA_029747015.1 Carnegiea gigantea
TCCTCGATATCCCCGTTCTGCTGAATGATCGAGCCCA
The DNA here is from genome assembly GCA_029747015.1 of Carnegiea gigantea. Classification (NCBI taxonomy): domain Eukaryota; kingdom Viridiplantae; phylum Streptophyta; class Magnoliopsida; order Caryophyllales; family Cactaceae; genus Carnegiea; species Carnegiea gigantea. Next base: position 420,038 of record JAKOGI010000040.1, read on the forward strand.
GATACTTAAATGGACAAATATAACAAGAAATGCACAAATATAGCCATCACCAATTTGGGGTCTATAAACGCAACCACCATCCACCAACTAGAACACACAAAAAGTTATTGCATTTGCAACCACACTCCACCGCACCACTCTATATATTCTTATCCTTGGAATTGATAATTTGACAATTGCAAGTGAATTCTAAGGATGCTCATCAACATTCAACCAACTCTAAAATTACAAATCCACACAAATTGATACTTAAACTTAATTGCACAATCTAATTTATCCACCAAGGCCAGAATTAAACATAAAAATTGAACTTGAGCATGAAAAATTAACCAAAAAATAGAAAATTTTGGAAAGAACAAATGAAAACAAACCTAATTGATTGATGAGTCGATGTGGATGCTTGGTGTTGAACAATTCACTAATCAATTGCTATCTACAAAACATAATTTGAGAACAAGCAATTGGAAGTAATTAAAACCATCAAATTATGAAATCGAAACCCTAAATATATGACCCAACTAACCTTTGCTGTGTGACTGTGTCTTCCACGGCGGCTAACGGTCGCCGGCGTCTACGCTCCCGCCGGCTTGCCTTCGGCGGCTAGCTGCTGCGCAAAGGAGGAAAGAGTTGTGGAGTTGGGAGTGTTGGATGCTGGACAGTGGGCAGAGCACTCGGGCAGAAGGCAGAAAGCAAGAGGAAGAGTGAGAATGGGAGTTTGAGTGTTCTTGAGTGGGTGCCGGTCCAAGGCCAAAGGAATGGGCTCATTTTTTTGTTTTTATTTGTTTAATAAAGGCTGGCCTGGCTGGGAAAATGGGCCGCGTCCAATTAGCCTCCACTAGTCCAATAAATTATCCAAGCTTAGAAACTCATATTCAAACTTTTTTTGGACCCTTTCAGGAGTGTTCACTTATAGTATTTTTATAGGGTCCAAATAAGATTATTAGAGTTTGTTTTGAAATGGGGGTGTCATGCCCAATCATAAATCCGCCCCTGACAGCAGGGATAGAATTTTCGTATCTTTCAATGCAAAAATTATAGTAGCTCCAAAATTGGAGTTTTGCTTCAAAGATACAACAGGGACGTTTGGATTGGTCTTCATAGATCACGGGTCGAGATATGGAATTGCATCCGGGTTTGTTCATCCCCAAACGCAGGTTGAAGACGACCCGGATCAAGGTAGGTTGCGTTCTAGGTCGGCAAAGTCCGCGATCCAGAAGCCATGAGAAGAGGTTCAGTTTTTAGAGTGAAACTAACTAAGACAAGAATGAATACCTTCAAAGCAATAGAAACATACCGTGACAAAATTGAGGAAAATCTGATGAGTAAATCTCAAATCTTGAAGATTAATGCTAAATTCAAGCAAGATAACATGAGCCACAGCATTTGCAACCAAAAAATTTGAAGATGAATGTTGGATGAGAAGATGTCTAGAATGAAACAGATTAGAGGAAGCCAGAGATGGTGCGAGGTCTCTGAATTAGAGAGCTCTGTGCTTTTCATTTCTTTGGTTAACAGTGTAACTCTAAGGATGAGTAAATAAGAACAAATTGCCTATCCTTATTTGGAAGTTTAGGGAGAGAAATGATTAATTTTTATTTGAAAGAATAAGAGAATAAATAAGAATAAGTAAAAGAATTAATACATATGCCCTCACTAAGTAGATTAAAATATATTATACCTAGATTTCATGAGGGCAAATATGTAAAATCTACCTCTTTACTCCTTCTTACACTCCATTTTGGAGAGTAAGAAAATGGAGAGTTAAGAAGAATAAATGGGAGTAAGAGGCACTCGCACTTAGTCCTCCTTACCCTCCTTTTCTTACTTCCAAACAAGAATAAAGGGGAGTACTCACTCTTCTTTACTCCCTTTACTCCTCCCTACTCCCTATCCAAACAGACCTTAAGAAGTAAGAACCAGAGTATACTTTTTTTTTAATTGCAAGTACAAGACTTTAACAAAGGTTACACCCAAAATCGGTTTGGCTAATTGGTATGTTCTCTATAGCTATTAATTAGTATTACCAATATATCATTTCCCCAAAAAAAAAAAAAATATTTACAAGTTAATTTGATCATCCCAACATCGAACCGCGTACGCAAGATTGTATCCTTGCATACCCGATTCCTTGTGCTAGTGTCCCACATTCCCGTTCCCGTACCACGTACCGGAGCGGATGGTGACCCTCGTAACTATTCAGATAAGGGTTTAAAGAACAGAGTACTTAACACAAGGGCAACTACCGAACTACAATTGCAGGGACAAACTATGAAAAGGATATGCGAGTAATTCAGTCCGAAATTACCAAAATTCATTCCCAAGACAACAAGAATTAAAAGATTAATCTCAAGTAAATCCAATTGAATTGATAGGAGAAACGCAACAATTCCCGAATCAATTACATAAAAAATCTTCAAATTTAAAAAATGTATGTTTCCATGAGCTTGAACTCATAGTTCAGAACTGCACTTTCTTTGTTGTTCAAGAGTTCGGTGATTGTAAGGGACAAGGGGGAAGACAGGGACAGAATAATGAGTGTGAAGGTCTGTAGGCGATTTTATATGAGTGGCATAAGCTATAATTTGAAAGGAATTTGAAGGGCACTTATGGAATGTTAAAATTGAAATGATGATATTCAGGCTTAAACGTTAACAAGGTTAACGTTTCACAAACTCTACGTTAAACGCTATCAGCTGAGTTGCGATGCTATTCTACCGAACACCTAAAATTTGAACAAAACAGTTTTAACCAATTAAAACACTAAACGCTACTCAAAAAGCTGTTACCGAACACAACTTTAGTTCGAATCGTTTAGGGGATGGGGGGTTTTGGATTTCCTTACACAACTTCTTTGTGTATTTATATATCAAAACTTTACTTTCAAACCTTCACTTCCATAAAATCATCTGTGGACCTAAAATACAACAAACAGATTTGCAATTTCAGCAAATGAAAAATTATGAAAATCAAAGGGTTTCTGAGATTCTCACCAATGCTCAAGTTCCAAATAATTTAGGCCGACTTACTCAAAGAACAAATTGTGGGGCAATTTTGAAAGTGAAACACTAAAATCTAAGCCATAGTCAGAAAATAATGCCACTAATGTATACTGTGGCCGAAAGGAAGCCTGGCAATAGGTCAAATCTAGGGAATCTAATCCACCACTATACACATTGAATTGAGTGGATCAGGTGGTTAGGAGTCATTGTGTGTCAACTGGAGCTCCATTTTTTAACAATTAAAATTTTAAAAACAAATGTGAATTTATTTCATCAATTCGCAGTTCTGTTAATCCAAAATTCAACGTTCACATATAAAATAGGGTGAGGGTGGAGGTAATGTAAGCTCTAATAGGTATGGAAAGAATGAACAATATCAATCACACTAAAAATCTGAATTCCACAACAATTTTCCATCAAACTAAGCTCATCAACAACTTAATAAATCAGAAAAGAGACAGTATCCCTGATTCAAAATCTGGGATGCGCTAGAAATCCGTAGTGGCAAAGGCGAATCGAGACGCTTATCGAGATTTATGAGCGAATTGAGAGAGAGGGGAACGATGAAGACAATGATGATCTTCTCAGTGGAGGAGATGGTGGAGATGAGAGAAAGACAATTTCGTGCTCGGAGACAGCCGCAGCTAGGTTGCAAGTTCGCCGGCGGGCGACTTTCTAGTAAATCGGGGATTTGGGGGCATTCAGCGCTTTTTTTCCCCCTTGTCCAGCTTGGGGGAGGGGAGAGCTAAAGACTAAGGCCCTGTTTGGTGAGAAAAACAGGAATGGAATGCAATCAGAACTTGAATCCAGGGGGTTGGGTATGAAACTTGAATCCCAAACTCAATTTTTGATGAAAACTGAAATGGAATCAGATTCCAATCTTTGCTATTTGGTGAGCATTTTTGAAATGGAATTAACTCTGTTTTTATTTTAGAAATATTAAATGCAAGTATGAATTATTGTTTTAACTTTTGTTATTTTGTTTTGTTAAAAATGATGTTGTAAGAAGTTATTCTGAGCCACTCTAAATTAGATTCCAAAATATTATATTCTCATTAATTTCACTAATTTTTCAACAAAATTTCAGCACTCAACATAAACTATTTGACCAAAACAAAATCAAAAGAAAGTGAAGAAGAAGCTAATTCGAGATCTACAATCATAAATTGAAATCCATGACCACTAATTCAACATCCACAACAATAATCTAATCATGACAAATTCACAAATCGAAACCAAAAAAAACAAAAAAAAGGAAACCATGGACTTCGGGTTTCACTTGGCCTAGCGTTCGCATGGTGACCGGCGTCAGAGGGGCGGCGTCCATGGTGACCGGCGGCAGGTGGAGCGACGAATGACGGTGACGGCGACCAGGCGGTGGCGACCGGCGTCCGATGATGCATGGTGCCACCGTGAGTCTGTGACTGTTCTAGGGTTTGGGTGAATGAGAGGTGAATAAAAATTGGAAGAGCACGATGTTGTCAAATTTTCTTTCAAATGTTTTTTTCTTTTTTTTGGGTTAAAATTAAACTAATCCTTGGGGGTTGGGAATTTGATGAGTCGTTAGATTATAATACCACTCAGGCTTCATTTTTTGTTAAAATTACCATTCAATTTTTTTCTTGTTCAAGCTTACCACTTACCTTTTGTTCCTTATTCACAATTGTCACCCCAACCCCCCAGATCCCAATGACCTGCGGTAGCAGGTTCACTTTATTTTTTCTTTTTTTCTTATTCCTCAATCTTCTCCATGTGCATACAGAGCAAGAGAGAATGGAGTTTGAGAATGTGAAGAAGTATTTGGACAAGGAAGGGAAAGAAGATGAACCCACAATGATTTTACTTATTGTTTTTTAAAATATGAAGTAATTTGGGAAAAAAATTGAAATTATGCTATATTTTTTGTGAATACAAATTTAAATTTTATTTTCCACTAATTCTTGTTCCGCATGCTTGTGACCATTTCCATCCAATCACCATTTAATTTCCATCCTCAATTTTCCTCATAGAGGATGTTGGTTTTTTGCAAAGAGTACATCCATGTGCATCAACTTCTTCTTTGAAAGACATCTCCCTCTCTTTTGCTTCCCTTCTTGCTTATCTCTTGAAATGGTGAAGATTCCTGTTTTTGAGGTCTAAAGGAAGAAGAATGTCTTTTGCTTTATCTAAGAATATAGGGCAATTAAATCATCCTATATTTTCACAAAACAACCTATATTAATAGTCTATCTCATTCTCTCTCTCACAAATGTATGTGGGATGTGGCCATGGAGAGAAGGAACCAAAAGCTTAACTCCATTCTTTCTCTCTCTACCCACAAAAGATTCAGGATTGAGGAATAAAAGAAAAACCGGTTAAAGAAAACAAGAAAAACAAAGTCAACCTGAAGTAGCTGGTCATAAGGAGTTACAGTGGTAATTCTAAATAAGAAACAAAAGGTTAGTGGCACACTTCAATAGAAAAAGAGTTGGGCAGTAGTTTTGACAAAAAAATAAAACTTAGGTGGTATTATAATGTAAGAACTCAGAATTTGATACCTCAGGTTTCAAGTTCCATTCTTATCTTCCTCACCAAACAGGGCCTAAAGAGAGTTTTCATTTCACTTTTGTATTTTTGGTTGAAGAAAAAACGATAGTAATCAAAGCACCGCAAGGTCCGCAACGTCCTCATTTTATTGCGTTTTGGTTTAGAAATTAATTCTTGATATCAAATCTCGATACCTAGGACTATTTAGTTGGAGTTATTTTTTAATTATTAATTGGAAAATTCAGGAAAGGATTATTTAGTTCGGTTTTTAATTATTTACTTGGAGGATTCATTTTTATTCAGAGTACATCATCGGCTATATCTGCAACATACAACACTAATTCAAGTGTCTTCTCCAGCTGAAGTTCTCCTTCTCCCTTCAAATAGTTAAAATAACCTAGCGCAAGGCCAAGTCCCCCTGCCCCCCAAAAACAAAAAATTAACAAGAACCTAGCCAGTGATCGAAAGACAAAGTTCAAACACATAACTCATTCATTACAAACAATTTAAAAAGAAAGTAAAGCATTATAGAACAAGTTTCCCACTCAATAAATGAAGGGAGAAGGAGAGGCATTATAGAACAAGAACCCAGCCAGGAATTTTTAAGTTATGCGACATAATATAAAGACATTCAGTTTTGTTTAATAATTGACACATTTCTGTAGAAATTAAAACAAATCGATATAGTGAAAAATACAATTTTGCAATTTTCCAAGTAAAAGATAGAATCTTACTAGTTATTGGTGAGTTACATGCATACACACCCAAAAGAAAGGAATACATGTCCAACTTCTTTAAAAACACAAAGGAATAGCTCTTACACAGCTTCAGCATTGGCTGCCCGGTGCCATCATCAGTGCTTACAACCTGCAACACTTGTTGCAGTGGGCGAGTAGGCTGTTGTAGTGATTGTGTAGGGTGTTATAGTTGGTAAAGAGGTAAGACAAGCAACTACACAAGATACAAAGTTGATAAAAACAAACAAAAACATATCATAATTTTACAATAAACGTCAAAATGGGCAAAAACGTCAATCTAATATATATGCTAACCTTTGATTAAATTATGCTAATTACTTTGATTACATATCTATTTAATGTGATACATAATATACGTACAAATTGTGAACTATGACGTACATCATATATGTGATGGGATCATTCATATTATATATATATATAATATATAATATAGATTATATATATATATATATATATATATATATATTATATATATATATATATATATATATATATATATATAGGATGATATTAATTCATATAATAATATATAATATATTATATATATATATGTATATGTATACCATATACTTGTATCTATATATATATAAATATATATATATATATTACACACATACATATATATATATATATATATATATATATTATATATATTTAATATAATTATATTAATATATTATAAATAATATATCAGAATATGTTGTGTGGTTGTGTAATATATTAAGGTTGATGTTCTATAATATGTTTTATATGTATATTGTTATTATTTTTATGTATGGTTGTATGATGTGTGTATCATAATTTAATTATTGGCATGTATTGCATTTTGTACAATATTAACCAAAACTGAACCTTGAAATCTAAGCTCAACAATTGGTGTTGTTGCGGGGTAGCATTTTTAGGATAAACTTTTGTTTCCACAAGAAAATAGGGTACAATTTTTTAAATAATTAATATGTAATTGTATATGTATATGATAATATATGTATATGTATATGTATTGTATGTTGATATATATATGTATATATGCTATACATAATTTTTATGTATGTATGTATGTTGTATAATAATATATTTGTATATGGACTTATGGTGAACATATATGTAAGAAACTGCTAAAGTTTGACCAATAATGCTCAATTGGTTAACCTGTTGCGGGGTGAGCATTTTTCAGGGTACGTATTTTGATGGGCACACATTTTTATCCAATTATAATTTTCTAACAATGGTAACCAGTAGACCAATCAAATGATACATATACATAATATTAAAATTACTAATAACCTAGAAATTGAAGTGCAATAAGGTTCGTGTTGAAAAATGAAGTGGGACATTCAATCTTTTGAGAATAAAGCCATTTTCATATATTGTGTTCAGCAACCCAACATTTTTAAATAAGCATTAAAGCCATGACATACATCATTTTCCATTAACAAAGACATTCAAAAGAAATACGAAACTTAGCTTAACTATCAACTAAATATGGTTTGTTTATTGCAATCCTATCCTAGGGAACACATCAATATCTAATCAATAAAAAATTACTTAAAACCGTGTATGAAGGTATTCACATGATTTGGCTGGTTGAAAATGTAACACCTGGTTCAAAACAAAAAGTACAGTGTCTCACTTGTATGAATATGCACCATTTAAGTGACAAACATTTTAGTCATGCCCAGTTATGCATATACAGGCTGTCAAAAATAGTGTATGAAAACATCAAGTTTATGCACTTTAGCAATGAACATATTCTTATATCCTATATACTTCATTTGCAAGCTTCCCATTCGACATAGCATGATAAAAAACACTGTATTCAGTGACGTTATTAACTTTGATCTATTTGAACTTAGTTCTATAGATGTTTTACCCCTCATTTTCCAAACTCGAATTAGGTTCAAGTAACCAAATACTGAACAAGTTCATTTGCGTGCACTTCATTAGGCTGTGTTCAGTGAAGTGAACAAATTCCATTAATATTCGCCTGACTTTTGCACAGCCCTAAAATTTCAACAATTCGGAAAGGGGCACAAGGCTCAGAATATGCATTACGTTGCAGATTGTATTGAGTTCAAAGTTGAGTGTTTAGCTCTTTTCATCCCACTTCATTATGTTGCATAAGGACCTGAACTTATGATTTGTAATCTAGCTTCCATAAATCCTGATAATAAATAATTGTAATGAGGGATTAAAATCAATTGACAAAAAGAATCACTTTGCAAATGATTGACTCTCACCATTTTTCGTTTTACGTATCAATATCTATCTTCCTTACTGCCTTAGCACGCATGAAATTTTTGTTACTTATTTTATGTTGTAATTTTATTTTAGGCACATGTGTGTATTGCATTATGTTTTAAATAATTATTATGCTCATTTAGTATGCAAAAAATAAAAAGAAATATCAAAAAAATTCCCAAAAAAAAAAAGAAAAAAAACAAAATTTTTCTTCTCAAATTACGTCATCATATTCTCTGTCAAACCACAGTTTTTGATTTTGAAACAATTCAAGGGAGCTAAAATTGATTAGGGAAAATAAAATTATTTATGCTTGAAATTGAGAAATCAATTGAAATTAGGCTTTGAATTTATGTTTTAGCCTTAGTAATTGAACTCTAATTCGGAAATCCATCTTGAGTTATATTTAATTGTGAGGAAATTGGGTGTTGTGAATAATGATTATGTTATGAATTCACAATACATGCAAACTATAATTTGGATTGATTATTGGGGTTTGGAAAACAAAATAAGAAGAAAAAGAATTTCATTTTGCACAAGCTTATTTGATTTTTTGTGAATTATTGGGTTGGTAAAAATTCCTGACATTAATAAGTTACACATAATATTAGGCAATTTCCTAAACATTTTCGGAATTTTTGATTTGTGGTTTGTGAGTTATGAATTTTTGATCGAATCTGCCCTTAAATTCATGCTGAAATTTGGTTTGTTTTTATTATTTGAGCTATTATTGGAGAAAAATTATGAAAATTTTATTGAAGAATATTCATGTTATTTCAATTTCATTGAATTTCGTAAATTTTGAATATGCAATTTGTGAGTTATGAATTTTTGAAACTGCCCTGTTTTAGCCCAGGTTCGGTTGTGTCTGGATTTTCTGGTAATTATTGACTTGGCATAAAATTGTGAAAATTTTAACATAGATTTTATAATGTATGTAAATTTTGTGGAAATTCTATGAACTTTGGAATGTCTCCAATGTGGATTTTTGATTAAGTTGGCTGTTTTAAAGCATAATTTTGGTACCGTTTCGGTTATTATGGAACTCGTCAGCAAAAGTTATGAAAATATTATAGTGAATATGGTATTATTTGGTAATTGTCTTCAATTTTTATTCATATTGGATGTGCATCCTGTATCTCTTATGTTCACAAATATCACAAACACAACAAACACATTTATTCATGGAAGGGCAATTAAATTTATCAATTGTCACCAGGTACGATTTAAAACTCTCGTTTTCACTTAAGTCCCTAACAAACTCTGCTGTTAGTCATTCACTAAACTAACAATGATTACCCCATACCAATTGTTCTTTGGACCATAGTTCACTAGAGCCAAAAGAAGCAAAATCTGATAAGCAACCTAACGGCCACCCCATAACCATAATCGGCACAACATCAAAGCAATAACAAAAGTTCCATCTAGTTAAACACATAACATTGTCTTAAAACATGTCATCAATCCCATTGCATTTCAAATCAATCACAAGTTTATAGAATTTTGAATGAACCTTCAAATTCAAATATCCAAAAAAGATCAAAATTGATTTCAACTTATCCAAATTTCAAATCCAAACGAAACCCAATTCCACATCACATCCAAAATTCAAATCCAAGCCAAACTAATTCCATAATCTAAGTCCAAATCCAAAAAACCAATTTCACAACGTATCACATATTTTAACTGAATCAAAACTTTTAGTTTAGGGGAAGTCAACTCATGTCGCACAAAGACCGTCACAAAATCAAGGGCCACAAAACACTGGCGGACCGGGCAATGTACTCAATACCAATCAACAAGTTTAGAGTATTAGAGGTCCTCAAATCACAAACTAATGATCATTTTACATCCTAAGTACTAGAGAATACATCCCACATAACACAAACTGAAGAGTCAATTGGCAGACCGGGTAGTGCTCACTCAAGGTAAACCAATGAACACAGCTCCAAACACAAAGCAACTTTCTATGGCCATCTCTTGCTTTAATAGTCAACACATGCTCTTCTTTCCCCAAAAACGTAACTTAATGAAATCATATAATCAATTTTTATTTTCTTCAATTCCACAATTTGAACAAAAACAAAAAACAAAATAATTCCACCAAAATACTTTTCACAATTCCAATAAAATAACCACATTTTAATTGAAATATCAAAACGTAATTATTTTTTATGCTGAATAAATGATTTACCAAAAATAAATTTCACTCAAAAACAACTAAAAATGACATAATAAACAAAAATTAGACAATTAAAATAATACCAGCATTCACTATAATATTTTCATAACTTCATGTGAGCCGTCCTAAATAACCAAATGTAAAAATTATGCTTTAAAACAACAAACTTCAATCAAAAATCCACAACTCATGGAGTACATCTCCAAAGTTATAGAACTTTCCACAAAATTTACATACATCATAGAGAATCTATCTTAAAAGGTTCACAATTTTACACCCAGAAATTACCAGAAAATTCAGACAGCAATGAACTCTGGCACTAAAATCAGTTCCATCAAAAATTCATAACTCACAAATTACATATCCAAAATTTACGAAACTTCACACAAAATTTCCAAATAACATGAATATTCTATAGTAAAATTTTCATAATTTTTCTCCAACCCAATAGCTCACAATAATCAAAACATCAACTGAATTTCAGCATGAATTTACAGGGCAGATTCAACAAAAAACTCACAAACCACATATCACAAATTCACGAAAATTGTATGAAATTAAATATCACGTAACCTAAGTAAAAATTTCAGAAATTTTTGCCAACCCAATAATTCACAAAAAATCAAATAGTGCCCAATGTGCAAAATCTGAAATTACCCTTTATTTTTTCCATTTTGATCTTAAATCAATAATCAATCAAAAATTAATAGTTTTGTATTTGGATGAATTCATAACATAATCATCAATTACAACACTCAATTTCCAAAGATCACAAAAACATTTTCATAGAGGTAATTTCTAAGAATGAAATTGGGTTATAATCTACTAACTTAAAACTCAAATTAAATACTTCAATTCTCAATTAATTTCCAATTTTGAATAAATACCTCAAATTCATCTTTCCTAATCAATTTTAGATTGAGAAAAACATTACTCATCGGAATTGATTTCAAAAAAAAATTAAATCTTCTTCTCATTCTTCACCTCCTTTCTTCTTCTTCACTCCTCCCAATCTATGCAAATTTAGCTGTGAAAAACAAAACTATTAAACTTATAACAACTTGAATTTGAGAAGAAAAATCCCCTTACATTTTTTTTTTTCTTTTTTTCTATCAACCCCCTATTTTGATTCCTTCCTTAAATTTCTTTTTTTTTTTCACAAACAAATAAACATACCCCATATTATTCCCCATTACATAATAATAATAATTAAAATACACATATATATCTAAAATAAAATATACAACATTAAAATAATACAAATATTATTATACAGCTCATTCTACCAGTTGCTGTTCTTTCAACTGTTTGGAATTGAAATCCCTATTTTAACGAACGGGTCCTGCTTCTAGATGCAACAATCTCCAGTACTTTTGATTTTTGTTGCTCAACATTTTAAACTATTATCCCCAGTCCAATGCAAGCATCTCATCCCCACTGAGGTCACTTCTGCTGCTTATTGTCCTCCTGCATGTCCCAGCTGGTTGAAAAAGTTGGTATGTACAAGACCATGGTTTTAAAGGTGCAATCTCATTTTTGGGAGAACAGTGTATTCCCCGAAAGTTCGTATACTAGAAGATCACATCGACAACTTTGGTTTGAATCTGCCAAAAAGTCTCCTGCGGGGGGATTGTAAACTTCCGCCACACCAACATCCTACCATCCGTCTTGTACACTTTTTTAGCCTTAGGGATTTGGCCCTATTTTGTAATTTGTGGCATGTGATACCCAGGACTGCATATTGACAATGTGATCTTCTCGTATACGTGTGGTTGAATAAGACAACACCACAGTCAGCCACTTTTTGTAACTCTGCCATGGTCCTCCATAAACCACATGTCGAGGCATGGGCTTCTTTCTCTTTACCAACGAATCCGCAAGTAAGCCCTCTTCAAATGAAACAGGAGGCAGGAACAACCAAACCCAACGGTGAACATTAACAAATAATCACTTTTGTACCCTTAGAAAAATTAAATGCATAAGTTACTCATTTATATTAAAATATTTGCACGATGAGTGGGTCAAGGAAACCTCCTAAGCAGCAGATCATGATTATGTCTCAGTTTCAGCATGTGAAACTATTAGTGCAAATTGATATGGTGGCTACGAAATACATTTCCCGCAATCACCACGGAATCCCATAATTAACCTTTCCGGTGATTCCAGAACAAGTTCGAACCACACAACCCTATGTCCGTCAGACAACTGACTATTGTGGTTAACGTCGCTTTTTGTCACTGTGTTGTTCTCATAAAACACTACAAAATATAGAAATGAAGCCAGTTGAACGATGATACAAGATACATATTCGCACTTCACCCCCCTGGCAAACAGAACAAGCACATTTGCCACCACCCGAAGTTGAAATCACAACGCACACCGCTTCTCCAGTAAAATTTCAATATTCACGCCATTTAATAATTTAAGCAGGGGAAAACAATCCCTGAAAACAACAATCACACCTCCAGCGGCTTCTGCCGCACTTTCAATGCACCATCACGGTTCTTATAACAAGTTATCCCTACTTCCTTTCCAACCTGTATTTTTTGTTCTCTTCCTAATGCACTTTACCTGACCACGTAAAGTCAGTTGTCACCTTATCATAGAATTGAATTTTTCTCCAATTCAGGCAACCCTGAGAGTACAAAAAAAAAATAAGGGGCTAACCTGTCCGCCAATCTAAATGCCCATGCGGCACCCAACATTGACAAGGCAAGTAAGTTAATTATGGCAAAGAACTGTATTGAGGAGGGTCTCAACACCATATTGTCACTGCTTTCTTCTGCACATTAATAACCTCAAAACTCACCACGCGGTTTGGGCACCTCCCCGAGTCACCTCCACCTTTTCATCTTTTTAGGTTTGCACCACACCTTAGCCTTTTCCCCCTTTCTTTGCCTGGTTCCCGCACGCCCTCGGTTCAACTCGACCATGTCCAACTTGCCCAGACACCAACAAATTAGGACTAATCAGCACCGCAAACTTGATAGGTTGTCCTCAAAAACCTCCACAGAAACTTTGGGAACATTACTTATGTTCCCAACTCATACTTTCCTCACTTCATATCAAAACCTACCTCAAATCCTCCGTAAACTAAATCAACCCAATGACAATTAACCACTGTAGGACACCTCACTTCGTCCCCATCATCACTCGCAATGAATCCCCATCCTCATCATCATCAATGTCTCAGCTCCTTGCATTCACCCCTTCGTCCTCTTCATATATCATCATGATGTTCACTATCCCATCACGGTACACCCCCGTTTACTGTACATCCGTTGTGCATTCAACACTAAGAGACCACACGTTATCCACATAGCCGACATCCTAACTGTTGACAAGCAAACACAAATATCCTTATCTTTCCAGTAACATTCATATTTCACCTAAATTTCCTTTTTTGCATTCACAGTTACAGGATAACACTATGCCATTTAATAAATATGCATACCAAACAACCACCCCCTTATCCCCCACCTCCTACAATAAATAGAAACAAAAACACATGAAACACCAATTACTCATTTCCAGGTTTCCCGAAATTCCAACAACATGTAGTATGCCAAAAATATACTTCTCATCCCAAATTTATTTAATCAATTTTAAAAACCATTTACACACTACAAGGGCATTAATGTAAAAAATAATTAACGCAACCATCTACCCTACACTCCCTCAACCCTACTACACACATTGACAACAAACATTACCACATTCAATAACTCTAGACACATGCTCATCTACTCACCATTTACCTTTCCCAGGTTCCCATTCATAGATGAAACAGATTACGCTCACTCTATCGAACACAACCTAACAACCATACACCATATAACCCTGACACCATGGTGCACACAATCAAAACAGAATGAACATATTTAAAACACTCCTTCGAATCATTGCTTCTTTCCGCACACTCTTTTCCTGGGTTTACATTCGCAGTAAAAGGGATATCAGCTATGTCATTCCACCAACATATACCCACTCATGCCAACCATCTGGGACTCACATCTCCCCCTACAACTTCAATCTTCGTTCCTGCAAACAACCAAAACACTAAAACCTGAATTCATGCCCAAACTCTAACTTCCTAAATTCCACCTTCACTCTAACCAATCTTAATTCCTCAGTCCATTTCAACTGCACCACAATTTGGACACTAAGTACATAACTGTTTACCTAGAATAAACAACAAAGGAAGAGAACTTACCTCTGGTTCGAAGTCCCCAACACCATGCATATGCAAGTCCTCCCACCAACGGTATCACAGACTTCCTTCAACCACCACCACCTTGAGATCCCGTCACACTTCCCCTTCAACGTCTGCACAAACAACTTCCGAGGACAATCTCTCTTCTCCTTGCGCCTGTTGGCCTTCTCAACTTCTCCCCTTTCTCAATCAACGTCCCCACAGTAACTTGCACCATACTGAACCCTGCATAAGAAATTCTAATTTTGGGGGATTTTTCTTTTTTTTTCCCCCCACTTTCGGACAAGCATATATCCGTTTCCACCTAAAAAACCACCCTCAAGGCTACGAATGACATTTCCTTCACCGCTTTCTCCCCCAACTTGCCACGTCAAAATGTTTGCTAAACTAATTTCAGACCAAAATAACACCAAAGTGAAGTACCAAAAAAGAAAAAAGAACTTCAGTCCAACACCCATAGGTAAATTTCCCTTATCCTAATCAAAGCCATGGAGAGCACTCAAGGATGTTGGCCACCCATTTTCGACTCTTTCCTTTTCTTTTAGTAGAAAAGTTTTTTGTCTTCTAGATCCAATTTTCATGAGCCCATTTTTTGAATTTTGTTTTTTGAGAGGAGGATATATACATGTTTATTTAGGTGACTCTTCTCATGAGGGTTCTACCTAAATTATTATCACAAAATGACTGAGAAAGAAAAGGAGCAACTAGATACCCAAATAACAGGATGAGAAGAATTATAGCCCATTCAGGCCGTCTAATCTATAACTCCGTTAGCTTCGTAGTATATGAGTCGGAAGAAGGTTTTTATAGTTAAATCCGTAAAGATTCTTATATCTTTGACAACGTGGTCAGTTTGCTACTAAGGTTGGATGTGTCCTTCAACTTCATCAATGACAGTTTTGTTGTTCCTTTCAATCTCTATGAATCTGTATCCTGTTTCGACTACTTTTTGTAGTCCTCATCTTAATGTCATGGCTTCTGCAATTAGGATTGACTTTGTCCCAAAGTAGTGTTCCCTTGCTTGTAGAAATCAACCTCTCTAATTACCAAGAATAGTGCTATCAGGTATGTTTTGACTGATAAGACTCCCATCAAAATTAAGTTTGACGAATCCCCCACTCGGTTCTTCCAACTAACTAATTGATATGATTTCTAAGGTTAAATCGGTTGAGAGGAAGCTTGAACATGCGGCGAAAAATAATTTCTTGATCTCTACTCGACACTTGCTCTTTTTGCTATGATGATGACTCAGATTGGTTTGAATATCTTCTGACTGAAGATGGTGGCATTCCGTTCCTTCCAAAAGCTCCAAGGGATGTAGGTGGTTTTGTGGAGCATAATCTTGTTGAGGGAGGATTGGAGGAGACGTAGTGTGCTATGCCCATCAATGTTAGGTGATATAAAGTTTTGTAATCTATTGATGAGAATGTGCTAGCACCCAAGTCTTTTTGGCAAAGGGACCTTGAACAAAAAGATAATCAAATGTATCAATATCTCCAACAAAGAGGGCACAGTGCATCTATATTTCTTAAAGTGTGCACCTCTTAGGGGGAGGCCACTTTGGAAAATTTGCCACAAAAAGATTTTCAACTTGGTGGAATATTAGTCCTACAAATCTAATTTCCGTTCTATTAAGTTCATGATACATCCAAGTAGTTGATTTTGTATTGAGAAATTACCATTGCCAATAAGGCTCATTTTCTTCACCTTTCCTTAGATACTTGTTGACAATTATGATGGACCAGTATTAGATGATGCTAAATAGTGATATAAAGACTCTAGCATATAATGTCTCAAAATCGCTCTTTCACGTGGGTGTGACAGCCACGTTCCACTCATGAGATGATAATTCTTCTAGAACTCGGTATTCAGTGCAAAAGTTATTGGTATGTGGTCGTTCATATCATTATTATTGTTATTGAGTTGAATATTAGTCTTGCACGATCTAATTTTCATTGCGAGTAGTTGATACAGTAAGTTAGTTTATGATACATCGAAGCAGCTGATTTTGTTGAGAAATTACCATTACCAATAAGGCTCATTTTGTTCAACTTTCATTAGATATTTATTGATACTTGTGATTGACCACTGTTAAATTATGCTAGACAGTATTAGATTAAATACTTATGTTTACCAACTGATTTTCAACTTTTAAATACATTCTTAAAATTTGTTATGTAGGTCTATTGAAAATTATCTCTCTGCATACAGTCATGTGCATAGGGATAAGGTTGATTACATCTAGATCTCTCCAGACTCATACTGAGAATTATTATTATTGTTGTCGTATTAAATAAAATTAAATGATATTGAATTGAAATGAATAAAACTAAATAATGCTAAATAGTCATGATAATCTAGCAAATAATGTCCCAAAAATGCTCTTCACATGGCTGTGAATGTGTGACAGCAATGTCCTACTCATGAGATGATGGTTCTAGAACTCGGTTTATGCAAAATTTATTGGTATGCGGTTGTGCACGTCATTATCATTGTTATTTTCTAATCCAGGCAAAGCTACAAATTAGAAACAATAATCTTGATCCAGAAAACGAGGCCACATGAACGTCAGCGCATGCATCATGGCATTTGATTTGCTAATTGGCGTTTAAATAATGAAAAGGCTTCGCCAAGTTGAGTGTTCATCCATGCACGCGCAATTATAAAATTCCAATCCCCATTTCCAGCCATCCGCAAATTCAACACACCCCCCCCCCCCCCCAAAAAAAAAGTGATGAAAGACAAGTTCCTTGCACACCCTTCGGCCTTCCACTGCGAAAATGAAAGTTTTATTTGACAAACAGCTATTAGCTATTTGTATTAGTTATTAGTTATTTAAATTAATTGTTTGCATTAATTGTTTGAATTAACTGTTTATAAAAGAAGTGTTTGGTAAAATTAGTTGTTTTTAAAAAAGATATTCAATAAAATTTCATTTGTGCCCTTATCTCTAAATTACTTTTTAAATAAATTTTTTTTTCATTTACTAGTTATCTTATTTTCTTTCCAAAAAGAATTAAATTGATGTTATATGTACAAGTTAACTTTATTGATAAAATCTTAATTTGCTACTTGTACATAATTTGTATTCTTATTAATCTTTTTTTCTTTTCAACTTGTGTATATCTGTCTATATGGCAATTATGTCTTAAAATATTATTTTATTATTTGCTACATATTTTATTATTTTAAATTGAAATTTATATATTCTAATAACTTAATCTTGCATGGATTAAATGATACACAACATTAAATATCACTATAAAATGCTAATAACATATGGTATAATTTTTTCAAACTCTTCGGTAATTATGTCATTTTTACAAGCAGCTATTTTCAAAAGACCAATGGAAATAGGAAAAAGACTAATGGAAATAGCCTTTTGAGAAAGAGCTGTTTGGGTCCAACCAGCTCTTCCAAACAACTCTTCAACCAAACACCAATTTAACTGTTTTGACTAATTAACCCCAAAAAGCTCTTTTCCTCCGATAAACTCTTGCAACCAAACACCTCCTAACTTATTCCCAATTTTCCTTTGTATTTCTACCGCAAAAATGTTGATTTTACAGTTGCAATGGGAAAAAAATAACAATGAATAGATACAAGAAGGTAACAAAACTCCTATTTAATACTAACATCCTTCGTTTTTCTTTTTAAAAGAAAAAACTATGTAACGTCACTATCCTGCAAACTCTATCCTTCAGACAGCAAAGAATAATCATTTTTGTGAAAGGTACAAGGGGAGAAAAGAACCAAGCACATATGAACTATGATGCTTTTTACAAAAGACAGGCGCAAAACTGTAAGGGTGTTTCTTCCTGTCATCTCTGCTGAGAATTTAGGGGCAATGGGTTCATTTGGATCTCCCCACGTTCCCAGTCTGAGAACGTCCCAAACTTCTCAGCTTCTCTTGCAATCTGGACATCACTAGGGAAGTAATATTGACTGAAAACTATCACAATGAAACGAGGGACTAAGCCGGCAACTGCGATGATAAGTAGGGACAACCAGAAAGACCATCTGCCCATCACGTGGAAGATTGCCCTGTCAGAAGGAATCGGAGCACAATGGTGAGGCACTAAGAGTTGCAAAATGTAATAGAACAGTAAATGTTTGTGGTACAACAGGGGAAGTAATGTGTTCTATCTCAAGTAATCTGCACATTGAATTGTAAACAGGTTGTTCAAACTGGGTTGGTGCTAGGCTGAAGTTAGATTGGGTTTGAGTGGTTCATTTCAGGTTTGGATCATATTTGTGCGTAGTGGATTTGAATAACAAGCCTGTCAAGAAAATAAGATACAATATCGGTCACCTAATTCGATTCTGTTTGAGTTTAATCAATTCAGGATATTGTAACAATCAGATTGCCTTGTTTGGAATATGGTCCCTCGTTATTTGGGTTAGGTGGTTGCATTCAAGTCAAATTCAGGGGGTCCATCTGAAAAAGTACAGGTATAACAAAAGAACAATGTATTCTCAGATCAAGGGCCATAAATATGTTAGGAATACTATTAAAAAGAGCAATCACAGTAAAGCAACATTGCCAGCTGAGAAAAAAATTGCATAGGGATGTGTCAATAATCTGTAATGCATCTGTATTGCAAAGACATACCACAGATTGTGAACACAGAACTTATGCTGGTAACTAAGGTAATACATCAGATGCAGAGAGAAAGGAATATAAGATTATATCAGCAAACAAGAAAAACAGTTGAGGTGTTCAGACTATTAAAACCAATGTAAACAAGAGATTGAAAGGCTTAAGATTTTAGGGAAAGCAGTCACAGTTTTGAGTAAAAATGGGTAATTTTGTAGCAGCTTATAGCCCCTCTGCGAATATCTGGGGTTGTGTGCATGTTGAGATATTGAGCAATGGCTTAGCCCCACTTGCAGTTGCCCAAAAAAAAAAAGCATAAAGATAATTAAATAGAAATTACCAGAAACCAGGCAAGATTGGTATACAATCGAGGATGATGACAACAACAAAAGTTGCAACTATGGATCCCCAAACAGCAGCATGCACAATCCAATTCCACCGTATGACATCCATTGCCAAGTGCAAGTTGACTAAAAGCACAACTGCAAGTGTCCAAAGGTCACCAATGCTTGAAACATCAATGTCACTCTTCCAATATACAAAGAGAGGGATAAAGAAGGCAGCTGCACTTTGCCATAATGTGTCGGCCATTGTCAGCCAAAACAGCGCAGGGTTGTATCCCTCTTCCTGCTGCCCAGACTGATACAGACGGGGATATTTTAGAAGAGTTCTTCGACTCAAATCTTTGTCTAGGATGGCAACAACGATTGTGGGTACAGAACTATAAATAACAGAGTACATGACACTGCTCCAGTCACTGATAGCAGTGGTCATAGTAAATGCGGTGAACAACGTGTACCTGAAGATCAAAGAGCCTTATATAAGGATTTAGGATTCATAACTTTTCCGTAAGACCAATGTCATCTTAACTTAGGAATACTTCTCATGCTCTTATAGTCATAATTATAGCATACAAGAACTCAAGCAGATGGCATATTGTATAACTCAAGAGCAAAGTCATCACCCGAGCAGAATGGGAAGCCACTTCCTAGTTCCAAGGACTATTTCATTCAATGACCAGCCAAATAGAAAAATAAGAAATAAATAAACAAATATATGTAGAAAAAAAAATACATGGGTAGAACTTATCCAACTATTCACTAGACTACAGCATGCAGGGCCTTCATTCAATTAAGTAAAACTGCCAAAGCTAACGAAGATGGTAACAGCAATCATTGTCATGGCATGTCGGTGGGATAATATAATGCACAAAACTCAAATGTCATACTTGCACTCCTGGGATCAAGGATTGGATTAAAGCAAATGTCTCGTGCTTGTAAATTGTATGTTACAGCTGACTAAGCCAACTGGAGGCCATAAACATCAGAGGCATTACGGCCACCAAGTTATTTATCTCAACTAATTTCTCAGGTCATATTTATCATTTTCTCCAATATCAAAAACTGATCAAGGAAATTTTGTCTATGTGAGAAGGAAACTCACCAGAACAAGAGAAGGACAAAAACCGCATTCCTATAGTAGTTGTACAACAACATATAACCCATTCTTTGGTAATTCCAATGCCCATGAACAAGCAAGAGTGTCACCAAGAATCGAAATTGCCCCATTGAAAAATCTGATGCCATGACAGCTTGTCGACCTTCTTGTCCACTAATCCCTACTCCAACATCAGCCATTTGGATCATTGACACATCATTGGCCCCTGAAGCGAATCCAAGAAGAGACCAGGATTAGGCATGTATAAGCTTGCAAAGATGAGTAGCCCCTCACAATTCTGAATGGCCACACTCTGGTGTGTAACAGCCCGAATGGTGAGACTTGGGGGGGGGGGATTTAGAGAATAAGTTGCTGCATACCATCCCCAATTGCAAGCGTCATATCATCAGTTCTGTTCTTTATGAGGGCAACAATTCCCGCCTTCTGCAATGGAGCGACTCGGCAACACAACACCACAGAGCAGTTACTGGCTAACAAGAAAAGCTGTGACAGGCAGAAAAACACAAAGATAAGTGAAATAAGCTCATTCTGAGAAGCTACAGAGCCATTCATATGCATAAACATAAGAACTGTTTATCTATGTTAACTTAAAGAAAGTGAAGAGCTAACTTGTTCATTTACCTCTTCCTCCAGTTCAGAGTCAAGAATATAAACCAAACTGCTGCCATCAATGATTAAGGCAAGTTGACTTGCGGCAGGGCCCGAGGGTCCGTCATTATTAGTGACATCATCAGAAACTGTTGACATATGTGATGCTGCCATTGCACTCTGTAAACTCCTCCTACATGCTTCCTTGGAGTGGCAATTGATTATAATGTGTCTCATTTCTCTAGTGAGAAGCTTTGAAGAATAGCCAATTGATATGGCCGTTTCTTGCTTGTCACCAGTCAACACCCACACTTTGATCCCAGCATTTCTCAAGGACACAAGTGCTTCTGGGACACCTGGCTGCAGCCTATCTTCAATAGCAGTGGCTCCCAATAAGGTTAAATCAGTCTCTATACGGCTAGCAACCTTGCGCAGCTGAGCTGCCCTTCCAATTATAGCAGTACTTGCAGTCGCATAGGCAGATTGCCAGTGGTCAAACTCCAAATCATCGAGCTCCCTCATCCCAACCACAAGTGTTCTCAAACCAACGGTGGAGTAAGAATGAAGATGCTCTTCTGTTGCACGCACCACATTTGGATTCAGGGATTTGTCGATCACACTAAACATAGTTGTGTCAGCACCTTTCACAAAGACTTTAACAGTCTTATCAGGGCAACCCAGTATCACAGACATCCTCTTTCGATCACTATCAAACTCATGAAGTCCCAGGACATCATACCTGCACATAGACAAGAGACACCCAGAAATCTATCACATGTGGTTGCCATCCAGGGGGGAAAAAGTCAATAACCAAAGAATTATAGTTCAGTACAAGTGTCAAGGTGTATCATATGTCGAAACAAGTAACATGAGGAAAATTTCAAAGAAGTGACGGGATGACCAGTAAACAGACTTACAACTAGATGGTAGTAGTGAAAAAAATTAGAGGAATAGTAGCTCCAGGTGCAATCAACCTCTATGTTTTCTGATAACTGGTAAGTTTCAGGCACTAGCATCAGAAAACGTGCAACAGAATAAGTGAGGAGGAGCGTGAGATCACCTGTGTCTTTCTCCTCGAAAATCAATAACTATGTGGCCAGAGGTCCTTTCTATAAGTGTGAAGCCATAGGCAGCAGCTGCATAAACCAGTGCCTGCTCATCAGGAGACTCGCCTTGGTATTCCATTATCCTCACATTAGACTCTGGTGAATCTGTAAGAATGGGCACAATTGTGTTGCAAGCAGCAAGTGCAAGGAAGAAATCACGAATATGTCTTCTTTCATCTGTGTCCCTTCCATCTTTTACTAGTCTTTGAAGACTAGGATCAATGCTCACCATCACCTTTGGCCTCAAAACCTGCTCATCCACTAATAGTGTGCAATGGAGGAATCACAAGAAAGCAAAATAATCTAATTAAAACAACGCTAATAAATGGCTTTATTAAACAAAAGCGAGAACCCGAAGAATATGGATTACCTTGCACACAGTAATCATCGACTTCGTTAGCATTCTGACTGCTGTAGTCTGTTCCCCATATACTTGCAGATCTAAATTCCATCTTGTTTTCAGTCAGTGTCCCAGTTTTGTCAGAGAACACATACTTTATTTGCCCCAAGTCTTCATTTATGTTTAAGGCCCTGCACTGAAAGCTTGAACCAGAGGCCTCATCAAACATGCTGGTATCTCGGTTCATCAAGTAAGCCTGACCAACCCGCACAAGCTCCATCGATATGTAGAGTGAAATGGGTATCATAATCTGGAATTCAATAACTGCCATGAGGAACGTAAAGAATATTTCGAGCCCTATCCCGGAATAGTTATAATCCTTTTGAGGCACTTTATTGTAGTCCTTTTTCCTATAAAATGGCATTTCATTAAGCTCGTCCTTATGGCGGCCATTCCAAGTACCAAATAAGGTACATGCGATTGTGCACAAAACAACAAGGAACAGAGAAAGCAAAATGATTTCGCGATTCATCTGAGTCTCAAGCCGACTTCTCTTAGATGGGGCTCCTGCATTGTTAAGCATAGCTTTGGTCTCACGTCCAGCATACACCACCACGCCAATTGCCCAATCCGTGTTCTTGAGCTCACAGCCTCGAAGTATAGTATTGGAAGGCCCCAAAGACATCTTCCTCCCATCAATCTCCATAATTCCTTGGAAACCATATATGTTACGATTTGGTTTATCACACTTGATTATTCCACTAATATCTTCCTTTTCTGGGTTTTTTGAAAGGGTCTCCTGCTTAGCATAACGTGTTTTCAAATTCGATTCCCCATCAAGATTTATCGTCTGCACATAAGCGACCCCTGTCGGGTCACTTGTTGAGAGCAGCACTATGTCACAAGGAAGAGTGTCATTTGAAGAAATCTTTATGATCTCACCAACCTGAATATGCTTCCATTTCTTCAACTGAAACTGACCATCGACCAGCACCTTTGCAAGCCTATTGTTCTCAACTCTGTCTGACTTGTGTCTTCTAAAATCCTCAAAGGCATCCTTAATAGCTGAAACTAACAGCACAAATGCTAACGGCAAAATAGAAGCAGCTCTGCCAAATACTGCAAGTTGAGGCAACTGGTTGAGGATAGCTATAACAAGGAAGTAAATATATGCCACTCTATGAAACTGCTCAAAGAGATTCCTTGGCAAAAATGTGATCACTGAATACTTCGAAGTCCGTATAGAATTTCCAGCGAATCCAGATCTCTCATTTGTCCTAGCTGGATCATTGATGTGAATCAACCTTGCATCCTCATCATTGAATTCCTTCTGGGACTGTGACAGTCCTTCAGAATGAGATGTTCTCGATCCATATCTCACAGGCTTCGATTCCAAATCACCAAAATTCACCTCCCTCACAGAATTTACAGATGACCTCAACTGATATACAGAACTGCTTCTCTGAGAGTTCCAATCCAAGATTGGATCACTCTTCGCTGAATACTCAACTGGATAGCTAGAGTCCCTCCAAGAAGCTGATATTGCAGCTGCTGGAGGAAACTGATTTGATGAAAAACTTCGCCTATAGGAGGAGTGTAAAACTGAGTCACTCTTTGTCGAATTTTCAGTTGGTAAGTTGGAATGTCTAACTGAGGCTGATTTTGGTGGTGGGTACGACAGAATGGAATCACTTTGAGGTGATTTCTCAGCTGGGTGATTGGAAGACATATCAGAAACAGATTGACAATCCTAAGAAATTGGTCTCAGCTGGTAGACAAAAATGAACACTGATAGAAAATCATGGGTTTCAGAGTAACGGGGTCAAAGGCTGCAGGCCATGATCACATGATCAGAGGCCAATTGACAACAGAGGAATCAACTAGAGGCAAAAATAAGCACTTCCCAGATGCTAATTTCTCACAGAAACACAATCAACCCCCACAATTTACTCCCTAAACCAACAAATTTACAGCAAAGAACAACTATAAATAAGTAGAAAATCAAGCTAGCTAAAGAATAACAACGTGGATTTACAGTTTATACACACAAAATACAAGGAAATGGGGTTCTGGGAAAATGGGTTTTGGGAGAAAAGCTTAGTTGCATGTGGGCAAAGAGAATGAACACAGAAAAAGGGAAATTGAGCCAATTCTAAAATAAGCTCAATGGCCCTCTTCTTAATATGGTAGCTGAACTTGCCTCTGCCCCACGTATAAGAAAATTCACTGGTCAATGGCGTTGTAAGCAGACCCAGGAGAGAGAAAGAAGAGGGAATGTTGCATGAAGGTGGAAAGGGGAAGAGTCGTAAGAGGCTGCTAATGCAACAGCAATTAAAATTTAAAGGTAAAATCAGAGACAAAAATAAATGAATTGAAAAATCCCACCATGAGAAATAGTTTTTCTAGAAAGAAGAACATGGAGAGAGGTTGAGAAGAGGCTCCTGAATTTGACCGGAGGAATTGGAGGTTCAGAAAATTCAATTTATTAGAAAGTCTGCGCGTTTCCTCTTTCTCTTTCATGGAGGATTAATTATTTGAATGGAAGGTTTCCATTTATACGGGTTGGCGCAATTATTATTTTTATTTTTTAGTTTTGAAATTGAAGTTCAACTAACTGCCTCTGTCGAATGAAGACTGTTGTTTGGAATCGGTTTGATGGGACCCGGTCGACAATTGAGGTCCCGATTCGGACCAGATTTTGGCAGCTGAAAATTTCGGAAATTAGAACTTTCAAGAGAACAAATTAGGTCATTGAATTTTTTTTATCAATTAAAAAACATGGGGAGAAATTATTAAAATGACATTCTTTTTTTGTAATAGTAACAATAACAACAATAATGATTATAATGAAATAATAAAAACTACCACTATTCCAACACCACCACCGAATCTAGCTAGCATTTATAGGGATGGCAATGGGGTGGGAAATCCCTACCCCCGTCGGGGCCTCACCCCACATTGGGGAAAAATACCCGTTTCCAATGGGGATGGGTACGGGGATGGGAAAAGAAATAAATCCCCAAGTGGGGGTGGGGATGGGGACGGGGCGAAAATTTACCCCGTCCCCGTCCTTGCTTCCCCGCTCAAAGAAATACCCTTGTCCCTATCCTTGTTTCCCCGTCCCCAATTAGGAAAAAATCTCCATCCTTTTCCTGCATATTAGTTTAAAATTAAACATGAGCATTTTATTTGTAAATATAATACTAATGTTATATCGGTATATTAAGTTTAAAAAACCATAAATTGTGTGGACTTGTTTTGTGTAATTTATGCATTGCTAGACTCATATTGTATGAACTTGCTAAATTTTAATTTCGGTTAGATTGTAAACTTTAATGAATTTTGTTAGAATTATGTTGCATGAAGTCTACAAGAGCTTATTGTACAATTAATTGGGTTATGATTTAGGGATGACAAATTGGATTTTTATCAAAAGCTTGTAATATAACTATTACAAAAGAGGGGAAAAAATGACAGGTAAAAATCCTCGTTGAAACCCTATCGGGAATTAGATCCCCGCTGGGATGGCGACAGGGGGACATTTTTTCCCCACAATGGGGAATGAGGCGGGGACGGAGGCTGGGGATCTTGGCGGGGATAAGAAAGGGGAATATGCCCCCCGTCCGTAACCCGCCCGATTGCCATCCCTAAGCATTTATAATGGTAGTTCCTGGATTATAGAATTGAGACACATGGAGGAATATTATTACTTTTTGGAGTGCAGGGACCGAAAAAAACAAAAGGGGGTTTTAAGAATCTGAGAAAAAAGCAACTTCTAGGGACTACCTTGCTATGTAATCTTGTGACTATGGTATAATTTGTACAACCTAACTCAATTATCCCAAAACATTAGCCACGATTCAACCACCCACATGCACCTTTACCTCTATGATGCCCAAGCCACTGGAACACACACTCAAATGCCAATGACCCTTAGACGAGAGTTGTCGATTAGCCACGCAAATCTCCCTCCTACGTTGTGGCTTCGTGGGATAAGAAGGTGACCATCATGATAGTGGGGGGAAAGAAGTAGACACAAAGGAGGGAGATTTTGGGAAGAAGGGGTGGCATGACTAGCCGATGACTCCCAATTTAGGGTTCCTGGAGGTTCCACAACATGTTAGACTAAACACAATATCAACAAAGGGCAACATGGGGTAGTTAGATGGTGGCTAGGATTTTGGGTGGAGCAGGATGCGATTGGGCTGGTGGTAATAGAGGATTACTTGATGATGATGATGATGATAATGCAATAAGTATGTGATAAACCTCGGAGCATGCGCTTTCAGGATGGCATCTTAAAGAAAAGCTCATGCTAGGCAATGACCCTAATACCCGAAAAAGAATGAGAAATCAATTAAGAATTCGAAACCACCATATCTTTGCACTTTCCCATCCTCCCTTCTCTCTCTCTCTGTGGCATAATTATTGGTTCGATTTTTTTCGATTTAGAAT
>JAKOGI010000040.1:450000-507500 GCA_029747015.1 Carnegiea gigantea
AATAAACTTCTAGTATGAGTAATAATATTTCACACCACGTGTCAATGTGATTCAATCTCATCGTACCTGCTATTCAAGTGTCTGGGCGATTCGCTGTGTGACTAGGTCAATCAGAAGCTTGTGATATTTCAATGTGCTTAACATGTAATAATTAATCACGAACATTTAGAAAAAGAAACATCAATTGTAATGCCCCAAATGTAAGTAAATCACTGTTTGTATTTCTTTCATTAGTTTCCCCAATTAGAAATGATAACTCAAATAATTAGGTGTTACTGCCGTCCAACAAAGACAAGGCTTTACTTGTACGTGATAAACTTATCCATAATAATCAATGTTTACCATCAAAGGCATTCACACCATCACAATCCATCAGATCATTTAGATAAATATAGAAATTGTTCTAACATTAAAACCATTCAAATATCTCAAGGATTACACCAAAATATAGAATTCTGATAAAATATACAGTCTCAACACCAAAATATATCACAATAACGGTGTTATAATATCTCCACGATAATACACCACCATTCTATATAGACTTCCCGACTCACTTATCATCTTCAGCGATCCTGCCCGTCTGAGGGCGATTGACTAAACACTTTCTTAAAACAAAACATGAAAACATTTCGAACTGTGAGCCAAAGTTGAGTACATGCGTTCCTGCATTGTTAAACATTCATGGAAAAAAAATTGGTTAGGCCCGTATTGCAATTCATTTTGAATTAAACACAGGGAATGAGATAAATATGAAACTGCATTGTCAGTTATTATCTGATAGTGAACCCCTAGTAACTGTTACAATCTGAAGATAGGTGTACACCTGTTAAGCCGATCAGGACTTGACCTGAAGCCATGCTGGTAACTAAAAGGCTATTCCCTATAACTAATAACTGATGAGGTCACTAATTATGTGATAAATCATTGATTAAACTTATTCATTGATGTACTTACCAAAACATTATAATTTTGATAAATACGTGCTGATTTCTAAAGATATAGACAATGAACGTACCTGAAATTTTTAAATGTAAGCTCACTGAATAATATTATGCACAAAAGTGAAAGGAATGATAGATTAGGCCCTGATTCTGTACAAAATTATCGTTGAAGGAACATACAGTTAGTATGAATATTTATTTCATAACTAATAATTTAGTAAAAGAAAAGTAAAAGTATAATAGAGGTTTAGAAAGAATGACTTATAACTTAATCATCTGACCTCTGATTAAGACTCAAAACCCCAATATGAAAAGCTTAGGAAGTCCCAAAAATCTTTCATTTAGAACACCAAGCTTGATTCCCATCATAAAATTCCCAAAATGAGGCTAGAATATAAGCATGTCAATTTTGGTCCATTCTACACAGTTTTGGTAAAACGATCATAACATTTTTCACAGATCTCGAATTAAGGCGATTCAAAAGGCATGTGAAAGCTAAAACACTGTACTATCTACCCACCAAAAATCATAATTTTCTAATGGGCCAATTATTACCAGTTTAATTGTGAACTCTATCCTATTTTACTGAAATTTTCACCCGTCACTATTTTAGCACTTCCCTCTCTTTTTTACACAAATCCTCAACTTAAACCATTCCTTAAAAACATGTAAATAACCTTTGGTCCATCCTAATAGCATACAAAATCACCACACTCAAATTTACTTCATAGTCATATCTAATAAAGATCACTTTTCAATCAAATACACACATAAACTAAGTTTAAAGCTAGTTTAATCCAAACTATACCTTATTTGCCAAAACCCTAGTTTATGGCCAACTTGGACTCCCTCCAGCTCATTTGAAATCACCAAAAATATCATCATAAACACCAATAGATTAGAAGATGACCAAATTAAAGATAAAACAATCAAAATCTAACATTTTAACATCAAGCTTGCAAGATTAACACCAACCCTAACCCTAGCATGATCCAACCTCAACTCCACCATGATCAACATAAAAATAACTCTTATTTCTTATCAAAACATCATGATCAAAGATCACAAACATCAAAACAAGAATCAAAACTAAAGTAAAAGGCAAAACCAATAAGATCAAGTTTCAAGATTACTCACTTTGCTTGAAGATAAGTAGAGATGGAGGTGATGTTTAGTGGTTTTGATGATGAAGGATGGTAATTTGAGGTACTAGGATGTTGGGGGGGTCGGAAATCACTAGGGCTGGCCGAAAAAGCACCCAGAAACTACTGGAGCTGCTGCTATGGGGGGAGAGAAAGAGGAGAGAGAAAATAGAGTTTTGGATTGAGTTGTGTTTTGTTGACTAATCTAACTCTCTTGGCTGAGTTTTTAACTAGTAAAGTAACCTTTTTGGGCTAACCATGGTCAAGCTTAATTATGGTAATTAGTTAGATTAATAAGCAAACTTGTTGGGCTTCAAAACGGCCGAAATAAGTTGAGTTCGGAAATAAAACTTAAAATTAAATCTTTGTAATGTTACGGAAAACAAAATAAATTACTTAGATAAAACTTGTTAGGGCCTATTATTAATTCTTTTAGAGTTTTCGTTAAGCAATTAAATAAACAAATAAAATTTGAATTACCAAGTGAGGGTCCAAATAAAAATTTTCCATCGGGTTGAATAAATGCGATAAATAAATCTGAGGAATAAAAATTATGAACATGAGGTAATTAAATAAATAAATATAATTAAATAATTTTAGGTTTGGGCTATTACATCCATCTTCATTACATAAATGCTCATTACAAGAGAAACATGCACATAATAAGATTCATCCAAAAACTAAACTCTACAAAGTCTTAGACTTAACACATGAGCTTTAAAAGCATCTTCAGGAATTGACGTAGTTAACCGATCAACAATGATCTTATTAGTAGATATATGTACGTAATGGCAACCTCATTTGTCTTTATAGCGTCTCGCATGAAGTGATAATATCTCTTAATGTGCTTGGTCTTCCGATGGGACTTTAGATCCTTAGCGGACTAGATGGCAGCTATGTTTTCACACAACATCTCAACAGGATCACCAACTCTACGAGTGAGACTAAGATCAAGAAGGATACTCCTAAGCTACATTGCCTCTTATGTGGCAAAACTACATGTGACACACTCTACCTGTATAATCAGCAGAGCTATGTGGTCTTGTTTCTTACTGCACCATGATATGACTCCCCCACTTAGGGTAAAGACAAAACTTGAAGTTGACCTAGACTCATTCGAGTCACCACCCCAATCGACATTTGAGTATCCTCCCAACTTGAGGTCCCTACCTTGATAGCAAATGACCATCGGCTGTGAGACGAAGGTAGCGCATGATTATCTAGATGGCTTGCTAATGAGCAGGTCCTAGCTTATTTTGGTAACGACTTACCAAACTAACCACAAAACAAATGTCCGACCGTATCCATTACATAGTGTATATTAAGTTCCTATGACACTAGCATAAGGGGCATTGCTCATTTTCTCTTTTTCATCATCTATTTTAGGGTAATGCCCAAGACTCAAGGTTAGACCCTTCTAAATTAGAGTGTCTATGAGTTTGGAATTATGCATCCGAAATCGCACAAAGAATTTTTTGATATATGCTTCCTGGCATATACCCAGGAGTTTCTTGGGATGGTTCCTGCTTATTTCCATTCCTATGATATACCTAACTTCACCCATGGTCATCATCTCAAAGACAGAGAACGACCACTTGTTAGTAGCTTTGATAATCTCCAAGTTGTTCCTAACTAACAGTATGTCATCAATGTACAAGGTAAGAAAAAAAATTCCCCTAGTTTTTTTGACATACACACAATGGTCGTCTGAAACCATGGATAAGTTAAATAAAGTTATAGATTCATGGAGTCTAAAGTACCAAGGTCTGAAAGATTGCTTAAGACTAATACATAGATCTTTTAAGATGACACACCTTACCTCTTGACCCTTTGATATAAAACTAATGGGCAAACATTGAGGAAAGTAAACTTTATGTTAATTTGAAACAAATTAAAGTCCAAATAGGCAACCAAGGCTAGGAGTAGACGAATAAAGGCAATCTTACCATTGGAGAAAATGTCTCTTTGTAGTCTATACCCTCAATTTGGGTAAAACCTTTCGCCACTAAATGGACCTTGAACTTATCTATCGATTCATTTATCTGATGTTTTATCTTAAAAACCAACTTATTTCTAATAGACTTACGTTGCGATGGAAGATCAATGAGTTCTCAAACCATGTTTCTTGCCATTGAGTTTATCTTATCCCTTATAACATCCATCTACTCATTGTGATTTGGTGACTCAATCACCTCTTAAAGGAGATAGGCTCCTCAACTTCTAAGGGAGTATACAAGAATATTTCCTTTTTGATTTGGAAATATCATCGAGAAATCCTTCCCCACTCACTCATTCGGATCTTAGGATCTTCATTATTTGTCTGTCTAGGTGAGGAATCGCTCCCTATTTCTCTAAGAGGTATAGAGCCCTCAGTATGTGGGGAATCTCGCACACTATCCCTTTTAGGTGCGGGATCCTAAATATGTTGACTAACCACATGTTCAAGAACAGGAGATTGACAATGAACCTCATTCTTATGTCAACTCTCCTCAGGAATTAAAGATTAAGAACAAACCTCATTCTCCTGAGTAGATAAGCCTCCCCCGTTCCTATCGAATAGGGGAGGTATACCATCCTTAATGACTTGGTAAGAATGCATATCCTACCCCTCACTGAGAGATGCTTGAATGTCTTGCTATAACTTATACAGTTTGACGTCCTTTTTTCTTTTACCATTGCTTGGGAACTCATCATCAAGAAATTCGACATTATCGGAATCAATTTTTGTGATGCCACTATTTTGATGTTCTCCGTACATCGCATATCCTTTAGAATGTTCAAGATATCTTATGAACACCATCTTTGTAGCTCTTGGACCAAGTTTCCCATGTTTATGAATTGGGTCATGCACATAGCTAGATGAACCCCATAAGTATAAGTGATCCAAAGATGACTTTTTACCAAACCATAACTCATAGGTGTGGTAGATATACTCTTGGTACACAGTTAAGGATATAGGCTGTCATAACCACCACATCCCCAGCCCCTAAAAACTAATTGAGAGGTTTATATGTGCCATCATTGACCTACCCATGTCAAGCAATGTTTGGCTCCTACACTTTGCACCACCATTCTGCTGCGAAGTGCATGGAATTGCCAGCTATCTTCATATACCTTTTTCTTCACAAAACTCTTTGAACATATAAGAGAGACATTCACCACCTCGATCAGTATGAAGATTTTTAAATTTTCATTCCAATTGAGTTTCCACTCTGCTATGAAGCATTTGTACACATCAAGTGCCTCATAGCAGAGAGATAATAGGTACGCAAACCCATATTATGAATAATCATCTATAAGAGTTATGAAGTAAATTGCCCCATGACGTGCTTTCACATTCATGGGTCGACATATGTCTGAGTGGATTAATTCTATGGGACTTGAGAACAATTAACTCTTGGATCCACTGTCGTATGGGTAAATATTTATTTGGTCCGCTAATCTCGGATAAATATTTTTGGATCCACTCAAGTTTGGGTAATAATTTACGGAGTACTACTATTTGAGTTATTATCCTTTTTTGGATTTTCTTGCAAATATTCAAATTTACTGGGCTTTTTTGCAAAACCAAGCTTATATTTTTGTTCGAACTTCTTATAATGAATTTATTGCTACTAGTTATCATAATCTATTACTTATATCTCAAATATTATATTTTATGTGATTAACGGCCCACCATACTTAGCAAAATAACTAAAACTTAATTAAAGAGTTTCGACCATTACCTGAACTTAGTCGGTGCTGACTCTGGCGTTCTTCTAGCTTCCGGTTTACAAAGATTGCTAATCTCAACCCCACCTTCTTTAGATCAAGCACAGCATAGATCCGTTTCGTTTTCTACCTTGGACCGTAGTCACTAATCAAGTTTTTAATCTTTTTCAAAGGTAGTGGAACTTTAATCAAGAAATTATAATATTTAAGACATAAGGTTCGATTGAATAACGTTCCCCACTAGGAAACTTCTTTTATTGAAAGCTTAAAGCTGAAAATATTACAATGGAAAGCTTTGAAGAGGGACTTAAACTAAGATCATTAGAGATACTTGCTCATAGAGAAATAGAGAATCCCGAATTCTCTTTTGCTTAAGAATGCTCAAATGACCGTGTCCCTTCTCAGCACTCGACCTCTCATTTTAAAGAGGGGACGGGGGTTCATACGATGCCCTATTGGCTACAGTACACACTTACTCTTCACATGACTGTAGTATACACTTTATTTTACAGACTTGATATTTGTCAAAATAGTACAATAATGGGGCAATTACTTTTCAGAACTCTTAATGATGACAAGACTAGTCTTCATGCCTTCATCTCCAATTATAATCTTCCAGACTATCATTATCTGGATATTCACCAAAACCTTCATCTATTTGAAGATGTTCTGGACCTCATTTCTCAAATAACTCAAGAAGATATTTCTTTCCTTTTTCTGATAAGAATTTACTAGCTCCAATATTAAAGAGATTAATCAAAGATATCTTCTGAAATTGCCCCTTCCACCTTCGTGTATTCTTTAAACTCATTGTCATAAGTAAAAGTAGTATTCCCACGATGCATTAACGTTTTTCCTTGTTCAATTAATGCCCAACTTTGATGATAAATGTTGTAAAAATTGAGGATTCTTGCTAAAGCAGGATCAGTAACAAATCCTCCTCATTCTGGAAATCATTATTGGCGCTGATCATAAGGATCATCGTAATCAATGATATGAGCGAGATAATGGGCTGCTTTGGCTTTTTCATTTTCATATTCGATTAACGTACAATGTACCTCCAAAGTATCAGAGCTGTCTTCAATCGAGGTGATATCAAAATCACGATTCTATTTTTTGATTCTATTCTTCTTGAAGCTTGAACGTTCTGCTTTACAATTGTCTTGCATATTCCTTCTCTTCAATTCGAACTATCATTCTTGATTCATTTTTTTTCCAATCTTGATCTCGAATCAAGTAAGAATCACACATTTCTCACATGTAATCTGCAAAATGGCAGAAAACTTGAATGTTAATGACCCATCGCATATACTGTTTTTACATCCCTCTGACAATCCAAACAATGTCCTGGTCAGTGAGTTAATGAACGGGGAAAATTATGGCCTCTGGAAGAAAGCCATGGAAGTGGCACTGATTGCTAAAAACAAGGTTGGCTTTGTGTTAGGAACTTGCATCAAACCAGATGCTAATTCACCACTGGCTAGCCAGTGGGATCGGTGTGACAAAATGGTGATATCTTGGTTGATTAATGCTGTGATTAAAGATATAGGCCAGAGTCTCTTATTTTCTACCACAGCAAGATCAGTTTGGGTCCAATTGGAACAAAGATTTGGAGAAGCAGATGGAACAAGAATATTCAAAATTCAAAGAGATCTGTGTCTTGTTTCCCAGAATAATCTGTCAGTGGCAGATTATTTTACCCAAATCAAAAAAATGTGGGATGACTACAATAGCATGATTACCATTCCTCTGTGTAATTGTGGAACTGAATGTGCAAGTTTCTTGGCTGCACATAAACTGGTTCATGATCAACAACTCATGCAATTTCTGGTTGGCCTGAATGAAGAATACAAAACCATAAGAGGCAGTATACTTATGATGAAGCCCTTACCTAATATAGATCAAGTGTATAGTCTACTTCTGCAGGAGGAAAAGCAAAGATCTCTTAGTGCTATGTCACAGCTTAGCCAAGGTTCTTCAGCCTTTCATAGTAGATTGCAGGACAGTTATGTCACTGATCACAAAGCCTTGGTGATGCAGCAAAGATCATACAATCAGCAAAGAAGGGGATACAACAGTGGACAGACTACAGGCTTACCAACTGGGTCTAATAACAACTATGAGAGTATGCTAAGAGCTGGAATGCAAGATAGGAAGCACTTATTCTATGACCACTGCAAAATGATAGGGCATACAATCAAGAAATGTTATAAGATTCATGGCTATCCCCCTGGACATAGGCTCTATAAAGGAAAAAGGATGGCTGCATCAATTCAAACAACAGATGGTGTTCAAGCTAGTTGTGAGGCTTATGCTAATGCAGCAAATGCTTCCATGACAGTTCCAGCCCTTACTTCAGAACAATACAATCAACTGATGCAAGTTCTTAGCAAATACAATGCAGAACAAGGGCAAGGAAGTAATGATACTGTTACTGCTGCAGGATTTCTAGCAGGTAAAACATATTGCTTTCTCTCTACTGCTGATCATCATACCTGGATTATAGACAGTGGGGCCAGTGATCATATCACAGCTGATCTGTCCTTACTACATGATGTCAAGCCCATGCGTCAAGACTGTTATATTACAATGCCAAATGGAAAGAAAGTGCAGATTAAGCACACTGGTTCGATGCTTTTGGCACCTGGCTTGGTCTTAAAGAATGTGCTACATACTCCAGAATTTCAATTCAATTTGTTATCCATAAGCAAATTAACCAAGCAGTTTTCAGCAAATGTCATATTTACTCCTGATTATTGTATGCTTCAGGACCCCATTTTGCAAAAGGAAGTGATCCTTGGTAAAGAAGACAAAGGATTATACTGTTATCACAAAGGCAATCAACCTCTCAACCTCAGCAACAATGTTCACAACTTACAGTCCACTGAAAGGCAAATGAAGGATGCTGCAGTCTGTCTCTCTATTTCTGAGCTTTGGCATCTTAGATTAGGTCATTTACCTTTTCAGCACTTGAAGAATATTGGGATTACTCAGTGTAATAAAAGTAGTCATGGAGTATGTCAAATTTGTCCCATGGCTAAGTTGCACAGAACTTCATTCCCTTTGAGTACTACAAGATCTATGTCAATTTTTGAGCTTTTACATGTTGATATTTGGGGACCATACCCTCAGAAAACATACAATGGTTCACAATATTTCTTAACCATTGTGGATGATTACTCTAGAGCAACCTGGGTCCATTTGATGGCAGACAAGAGCAATGCATTTCCTCTCTTAAAGGCCTTCATTATATTTGTTGAAAAACAATTTGCAACAGTTGTAAAAGTTGTGAGAACTGATAATGGATTAGAGTTTAAAGAAGCCTCAGCCTTGGAATTCTACAAAAGCAAAGGAATTACACATCAGACCTCCTGTGTAGATACACCCCAACAAAATGGGGTAGTTGAAAGGAAGCATCAACATTTATTACAAGTGACAAGGGCACTTATGTTCCAGTCAAATTTGCCTAAGAAGTATTGGGGAGAAGCTTTACTAACAGCTGTCTACCTTATTAACAGAATGCCTACAGCAATTCTGCAAGATCAGTCCCCTTTTCAAGTTTTACATAATGTCTCACCATCATATGAGCATTTAAAGACCTTTGGTTGCCTTTGCTTTGCTTCTACTCTGAAAAGACAAAGAGATAAACTCCAACCAAGGGCTAATCCCTGCATATTTTTGGGCTATCCTTATGGTCAAAAGGCCTACAAGCTCTTGGATTTAAAGACCAACAAAGTCTTTACTTCCAGAGATGTCATCTTCCATGAAAATATTTTTCCATTCCATCATATCAAAATTCAACCCTCAGCACCATTACCTGCAGTTCCAGATTTTATACATGAGACCACTGATTTTCAAGAACCCAATTTCAATCCCTTTTCTCAACAGCCTAATACTAGTACTGAACCCTTGCAAACTCCTCAGTCACCATCTATTCAGCCCACACATTCATCTCAAGAGGATTCCCAACAGCATGCAAGTGACATTCCCTCCACACCTACTTCTTCTATTTCACCTCCAGCACAAATTCATCCTATCAGAAGATCAACAAGGACACATCAACTGCCTCCATATTTGAGAGACTTCTTTTGTGGCATGGTAGAGTCCCAAGTGTTACCAGTAGAACATCATGCTCTAGTCTCCACTCTACATAAATATGTTGAACCCAAGAACTATGAAGAAGCATCCAAACACCCAGGATGGGTGCAGGCCATGAACAAGGAAATTGAAGCTTTAAACAGCAATCAAACATGGGAATATGTTGATCTTCCTCTAGGAAAAAAGGCAATCAGTAGCAAATGGGTGTACAAGGTGAAACTGAATTCAGATGGTACCCTAGAAAGGCTGAAGGCTAGACTTGTCATAAGAGGTTTTACACAGCAGTATGGTGTTGATTATCAGGAAGTTTTCTCACCTGTTGTCAAAATGGCAACAATAAGAACCATCATAGCATTAGCAACAACAAACAAGTGGCATCTCTCTCAACTAGATGTGAACAATGCATTTTTACATGGAGACCTTGAAGAAGAAGTGTACATGGAAGTTCCCAAAGGCATATCAAATCCCTTAAACAAAGTCTGCAAGCTCAAGAAGTCCTTGTATGGCTTGAAACAGGCCAGCAGACAGTGGTTTAGCAAACTCAGCAGCACACTAATTTCTTTGGGCTATCAACAATCAAAAAATGATTACTCTCTCTTCATCAACAAGTCATCCACCAATATCACTCTTATTGCAGTTTATGTAGATGACATTTTGATCACTGGTTCAAACCCAGCTGAAGTTCAACATGTAAAGCAACACCTTCAGAACTGTTTTGGCATAAAAGACCTTGGCACACTTCATTACTTTCTTAGATTGGAAGTTAGTTACATTCCAGAAGGAATCGTCCTCTCACAAAAGAAATTTACCTTAGAAATGCTGAAAGACAGTGGACTGTCAAACCTAAAGCCTGTTTCCACTCCTTTGCCATTAAACTGCAAGCTGTATCCAGAAGAAGGAGACCTCCTTCCAGACCCTACATATTACAGGGCCATGGTGGGCAAGTTGAACTTTCTGACCAACACAAGGCCAGACCTCAGTTTTACAGTCCAAACACTAAGCCAGTTCATGCAAAAACCAAGGACTTCACATCTTCAGGCACTCATACACACCATGAGATATGTCAGTTCCACAATAGGCAAAGGCATTCTTCTCCAAGCTACAGATCAGCTTTCCTTACAAGCATACTCTGATTCAGACTGGGCTGCATGCCCATTTTCCAGGAGATCCACTACAGGATATGTAATCCTCTTTGGTAATTCACCAATAAGCTGGAAAAGCAAGAAACAAAGCACCATTTCAAGGTCATCCTCAGAGGCAGAATACAGGGCCATGTCACAAGCTGCAGCAGAGATCACATGGCTTATAAGATTACTCGAGGAGATTGGAGTCCAATCCCTCAAACCTGTGACCCTCAATTGTGATAACCAATCTGCCATTCATATTGGGAAGAACCCAGTTTTTCACGAGAGAACAAAACATATTGAAATAGATTGCCATTTCACGAGAGAAAAGGTTCTAGAAGGCTTATTGCAACTGACATATATGCCTACATCACAACAGCTTGCAGACATACTGACCAAAATATTGCCTTCTTCCAAGCAAGAGTTTTTACTCTCCAAGCTCGGAATGGTCTATAACTCTCACCATTCCAGCTTGAGGGGGGGTGATAAGGTACATGCAGCAACATGAGGAGTGATAAGGTACATGCAGCAACATGAGGAGCAAAGCAGCCTATCACAAGGTGATAAGGTACACGCAGCAACATGAGGAGCAAAGCAGCCTATCACAAGCACCTCTCAGTTTGTTACAAATAAGCTGACCTGGCATAACTAACTCCTCTAATCTGTTTGTATATATATCATGCCCCTTTGTACAGCTCTCTAGTTTTTTTTGATACTTCACACAAAACCTGATTCAATGAAATGCGTAGCTATGGCCTCTTCTCCCTCTCTTCCCTCCTGGTGTTGAACTTAACATGAATGATGAGGAATGATATATGTTCTTATGGCCTAAACCAATGAATGGAAATCAAGGTTCATTTCAGACTTAAAGAAGTGACAATTTACATGGGAGCATAATTTGACATCGTGGATCAATTTAGAACCACAAATCGAGTTTGACTAATCCAAACCTTTTCATGGATAATCACCAAAACTAATATCACCTCTAATAATAATTATAATAATAACAAAACTTATAATGATAATATGCATAACAAGCAATAGCAATAATAACAATGATTATAGTAACTTTAATGACAACAACAATAGTATTAGTAATAATGAGGACAACATCATTAAGACCTATCATAGCATAATAACATCAATATCACCAATGATAATAAAAATAACAACACTAACATAAAGAAGACATCTAAAAATGGAAAACCAAAATTGATTTGTGTGCTTAAATAAACAACTGTGAAACCATTGATATTTAAGAAAAATGCTAGCGTGAACTGTAAATTATATATTAAGGTTGTAAATAATGAAAATTATGTGAAACTTCACTAACCATCAAATATATATTTGGGGCAGAAACGAGGCCATTTTCGTCGTTGCCATGCTATAAACAAACATTTTATAAAAAGGAAGAGATTTTAAGAACTCCAGATACGTTTGTTGCCTGTACATTTCGAAAATTCACATATTTTTACACATATAAAAATTTGAAAAAGTACAGTTATTTCATGAATCATTTTCAAGCATTGTTTTATCATATAATCAAGTGAACCTACAAATTATTAATTATTAGAGCTTACATCCTTCAGTTCACCATGTGGCCTTAGGTCGGGCTATCCGACTAGCCTGATAGGTGTACACCAATTTCAATAATCACATTGTGTTTATGAGTTCATCAATTTTGGTTTCACTTTCATATAATAGCTGGCAAAGTAGTTTTACTAATACTCTCTTTCTCCTGTTTTCAAACTAAAATAAACTGAACAGTGGGCAGCCAACTAAATTATTTGAAAAGTTTATTTTATAGTATGGGGATAAGTGTATTGGGCTTCAACCAATTCTTCGAAATATTTTGTATTTTCTATTTTAGATAAGGAATTTGTAGACACACCTCTCTTTAACAAGGCCGACATAAGCAAGAAGTAGAAGAAAGGTTTCGTGTCCTTGCCGTTCGATGTCGTTAGTCACTCAAGTGGACTTTGACATAGCATAAAGGTTTGATTGAGCTTGAAGGTCAGGTAAGCTAAAGTTTGGATAAGCGTGCCTGATATGAGGTATTAGGAGACACTTATGTTCTAGTTACATTGAAGTTAAATTGTCGTTCGAAGGTGTCTTGCATGCTTTCAGTTTAGTGAGACTTGCAAATATGATTGTGTTTCAGTTAAGGTTGGATAGTTGCTATATAGACTTGTCCGACTTAGACTAGTGGTAATGTCTTCAGTCATTGAGACTTCCGCCGCAACCATGATATTAAATAATTAATTAAGCAATTAGGGATTGGGGCCGGTTTAGTTAGTATAGCGAAAAAGGGGTAAAACTTGGCATTGACATTCTACAAAA
The DNA here is from genome assembly GCA_029747015.1 of Carnegiea gigantea. Taxonomy (NCBI): domain Eukaryota; kingdom Viridiplantae; phylum Streptophyta; class Magnoliopsida; order Caryophyllales; family Cactaceae; genus Carnegiea; species Carnegiea gigantea. The sequence continues at coordinate 463,360 of JAKOGI010000040.1, forward strand.
TGTATTGTTCTTCGGTTAACCCCCTCCACTACTCCATCTCCCATTCCTATTGTTTTTTCCATTTTTGTTTTGAATGTATGCATATGTTTATAGGGTGTTTCTATCATCTATGACGGGCTCTGAGGTGTTTCATTGCCTTCCTTACATACCCCTATAGTGTATTTACATCAAAGGATTGTCTCTACGTGAGGCCTAATTTGTCTACTGTGGAACCAAATTGAATCACTTAATGATTACCCTAATCGATGATGCACTTTTACAATCAGAATTCTTCAATATGTTAGTTCAACAAATGTCCTTTAATCAACTTCCTCCTCCCCTTTCCCATGTATATAGGATCTTCATGTTTCCCCAAAATACACCATTATGTCACTAATATATGCGCCTTTCTCTAGGGACAAACCCATCACCTAAAAACCCCTAAGAAGAAGACAAAGAAAATGCAAAAAATAAAAATCTAAAATCCAATTATATTGCAAAAATAAAAGACTGCATCTCAATCTTCCTCAATTAAAGTCAATCTAATAAAATTTTAACCATCGAAAAAGCAACATTTAGTGCAATTTTCACAAAATCATCTATACCAATTACTGTAAGTCATTGCCTAAATCAATCAATGACTTCGTCATTTGCATAAATATCAACTGTAGAAAATGACAACTTTAATAGTGAAATACACCTATGCTGGAGAAACAAATAGCGCATACGTAACAGCCACATATTCGTTTGTAACCAGGGGCACAAAAAACAAGATCAACTTCCAAAATAATTCAAACATAGTACACCAATTTCTTACAATGATCGAAATTGGGGAGGCAGGGCATGATCACGTTGAATATGGGGATGGTTTTAAGGTGAATATTTACCTTTGATTGAACAGTCAACACAAAGGGGAAATGCGATGTGACTGGCAATTGATTCCTCACTAGTTGATTTTGAAATTTGTGAATAGCACGTGCAACTGATTATGGTTTCCAAAATTACACAAATTAGGTTTTATTCTTCTGAGAAAGAACAATCTAATAGCAATTGAACGGAGTCAAACTAATCTAGATATCCAAAATTGCAACTTGATGAGGGGAATAAAACTGGGAGTGCTAGACCTGACAAAAACTGAACTAACCAGAAAATCAGACCCAAACCCACTCGGATATTTTGGATTTTGAACACGATTTTCTCAATCCGAATCGAAAATTAACTGAACCTGGAAAACCCATAAATTAACAGGTCAAACTTGACCCAAACTCGAACTCGCATGCTCGACCCGAATATGAAATTTTTATTTTTTATTTTTTATTTTTTAATTTATCCATCTTAACAATCATTATTATTCATTATATGAGTTCTTTTAGAAATATGTTATATAATTATCGCATTCCTTGATAAATTATACAATAGTACGCTAGCTGTCGTTTCCAACTTCATTTTCAAACAATAACGTCATATACAACTTATAATTGAAAAAAGTTAAAAAAGAATTGGTATTGAATGACATGAAATAGTTGTCTAGTCTTTAAAAAATTAATTTAAAATAAGACATTTATTAAAAAAGTGCAAGTCATACCGTCATGTTTCTAGTGAAGTGAATGTCTCATCACATTTTAAGTAATGTTACTTTATAATAATCTAAAATTTTGATGTTATAATTAAAAATATAATTATAATATCTTGTGCTTCTCCATTCTCCTTTCATTTGGTTTCCACTCTAATTGGTCTTGAAGTATGATCATAGTGTTGGACAATGGGCTAACCTGTGTTTGTGCTAGGATAGACCCACTAATCAAGTACCTGATTAGGTAATGGTGAGTCAGTTAATAAAAATATTGAATTATTAAATAAATTATAAGCATGTCGAATCGTCCAACCCATTAACATGTTTTAGATGATTGACTCATAAATAACCCGACTTATTATGAACCGTATTTTAATCCACGAGCTGAAAGGCTTGGCTCTTTGACCATTTGTACATGACATACATATATCATAATGAAAAGTTTGGATATTTTTCATATTCTTTCTAAGAATTACTAATCTCAATCCTTTTTGGTTAAATACGAACAATTTTAAGTATCAAAAATTTGTCTAGTCTTTAATTTTAACAAGAAAGAAATAACTTACAAAAAGGGCGCTCTAAACCCATTGGGTATACCCGAAACCCGTATAACTGAAATACGCCCGCACATGTTTTACCCGAACTCGAAATGTACCCAACCCGTATTTTACCTGAACCCGAATATAACCGACCCATATTTAATCTGCACTCTCAAATTGGCAAGTCCAGTTGGACTACCAATTTTGGAGATCTTAGATGAGAGCCAGAGGAGGTAGGGAAGTCAAGTTGTGAAAGAAGTGGAACTAGAGACATGAAATGTGTCTCTTAAAAATATTAGACCTAGAAACAATTGTGCAAATAAAGTAAAAAAATAAGGTAACGTATTTTTCACTTTCCCTCCCAAAATCCAAAATGTTCTAATTAGTTTTACGAAGATTAGTGATTGAATTTTTTGAACTATGGTAAGTGAATTTGATAACAACTGTTGACTATTATGGAAGCAATCTGAGCCCTTATTCATGTAATAGATTATTAGCTATAATAAGTAAGCAGTAACATGCAATTTCCCCATCAGGCCACTACAACGCAACATCTCTCCATCTTCTCTTTCTTTTTTCTTTTTTTACCCTCTCTTTTCACTTCTTGTCGTTAAAAAGTTACTTAAAAAAATTCTGTTTCCGCTTTTATTTTTCGTCTCAATACTCAGAGTCTTGTCCCTACCACCTAGCCATGACATCCATACCAAAGATTCAGTAATCCTGACTTTTCAGTATGTCCTATCTCCTATAAATTCATACCCACGGCTTCATATGGATTGGAGAAAACTATTGACTTTTTTTTGGAGGGGGAAGAAAGGAGGAAACAGGAATTGAGGCTTCAAAACTTCTCAAGAAATAGAAGATGAATGAAAATAGAGCAGCTCGACAACTTAACTTCTTGTTTCTTTAAATATTTTATATTGGGAGACGGTTTTATGGTGATGGTTAATAATGAAATTAAAAAATCAAGGTTGTTTAATCTGATATCATGAACTAAATTTGACAATCCTGATAACGGAAGCGACAAAAAAATAAAGAAATTTGATTGCTATTTCATTAGGTTGGTCAAACTTTGAAATTCAATCAAATGCACAACTTTCTCTTGGAGCTAGAAACAGAGCAACCCAAGGACCAACTAGGAAGGACAACAAGGCACCTGTTAACAGATCGACTGGCAATCCTGTTGGAAAGTTCTCCTTCCCACCAATCTCCATTGGTGTTGCTCTTACTTACAAACCCCTCATTACACCTCCATACCCCACAAGCTCTCTGTTAGGGTAACTACAAGGCAATGTTGAAGGGGGGATTTCGTACTAACATTTTTGCTGAATGTTAGGAGTAGTTGCTCTGAGATGTCCGAGTGAGAGAGATGCAACAGATAACCAGTTATTGAGTTGAACAGTTCAGATTGATGGGTTGAAAATCAAAGGTGCTGATTTATCAATTAGTATAGTTGGAAAAAATTTCAACTATGGTAGAATTTTCATTAGTTTTGCAGCAATATCATTCAAGAAATGGAGAGTAGTGGGGAACTTGCAAGAAAGCATTCTACCGAAGAATCTGACCAACTCTCTCAATCCAAGAAAAAGAAGAAACGTGCTAATAATGGATATGAAGTGGAGTCGGACTAAACGACTGATGAGGAAACGGAAGACCTTATCTAGGAGAATGAAGTGAGGGAACGTGGTGGCCGTAATCATGGCACCCAAAATGAAGGCTCCAAATACCTCAAGGGAGATTGTCATGTAGAGACACTTGGGTTTCGTGGCCCAAAATCAAAGAAACGGTACGGTGGGACCGTGTCAGGTGACACGGGCGTGTCAGGTTGAAGAAATGACGATGAAAGGCAGGCAGGGAGTTGGCACGGTGGCACGGCCGTGCCACCCAGGTACGGGGTGACCGTGCCAACTAGCACGGCCGTGCGGCGTTCCCAGTTAGGGCGCGGGCTTCTTGGCGGGTAGGTTTTGCGTCTTGGTGTACAGTCTTCTTGGCGGCTAGGGTTCTCCTCTAGGAGTTAAACCCTAGACTTCTAGACTCCATATAAAGAGATCTTACCTAGAATCTAAAATAGTTCCATAACCAAGCAAACACAAAACACATTGAGAGGTAGAGAGAGTTTTGAGAGAGATAATCCTGCTATTGGATCGAATCACTTGTTGTGATTGGGATCGCTTTGTACTCTCCCTGCTCATATAGTGGATTAATTGTGCTCGTCACCGTCTGTGGTTTTTTCTCACATTGGGTTTCCACGTAAATCTTGTATGTTATTGCTTTGTTCTTGTTATCGTTCTTTAAATTTCTGAATATCTGTTTCATCCTGTCGCTTTCACAACTAAAGTCGCTCAATTTTCACTAACAACTGGTATCAGAGCCTGGTTTAGGATGTCTTCAATTATGAAGGTTGATATTCAGAAGTTTGATGGGGAGATTCATTTTAATCTCTGGAAGGTGCAGATAAGAGCAGTTCTCATCTAGCATGGGTTATGGAAGGTTCTGCAAGGACCTCACAAGAAACCCGAGAAGATGACTGATGAAAAATGGGCAGCAGACCAAAAGAAGAGGCGTGGATCGTTGACAGACAAGGAATGGGAGAACTGGAGTTGAAGACAATTTCAACCATTCAGTTGTACCTCGCGCCACATGTCCTGCGAGAGGCGCTCGATAAGGCAACTGCGGTGGATCTGTGGATTCGGCTGGAGGAACTCTACATGACGAAGAGTCTAGCCGACAAGATTCGTTTGAAGGAAATGTTGTATACCTCTCGTATAGCTAAAGGTACCCTGTTCAAAAATATTTGAATGAGTTTAACTCTATTTTTGTTGATTTGGAAAGTCTAGATGTAAAGATTAAGGATGAGGATAAAGCTATTCTGCTTGTTGTGTCTTTACACCCTCTTATAAACACTTTAAGAAAATTATGCTATATAGTAATTCTGATACTATATTGTTTGAGGATGTCAAGTCTAATTTGTTGTCTAAGGAGAAATTTGACCATGATATTCATGCAGATCCGATTGAGGGATTAGTACTAAGGGGTAAAACAACTGAAAAGGAGAACGGTAATAGGAGTAAGAACCATTCTAAGCCCAGAAATCCTCACGCTGGTACGACTTGCAATTACTGTGGTGAATTGGGTCATATTGTTGTTAACTGTTGGCAACTGCAAAACAAGAGGGAGAAAGAAGAAGATAATTCTCATGAGCCTGCTGAAGCTTCATTTGCTGAATCTGATTCTAATGGTGACATTTTGTTTATTACCTCTACTGAAAGGGAGAGCGATTCTGATTGGATTCTTGATTCTGGGTGTACCTATCATATGAGTCATCATAAGGATTGGTTTTCAATATATGATCCACTTGACTCAACTGTTGTTCACATGGGCAATAATGCCCAATGTAATGTAACTGGAATTGGTACTGTTAAAATCAAGACCCATGATGGTGTTGTCAGGACTTTATCGAATGTTCGTCACGTTCCTGACTTTAAGTGTAACCTCATCTCTTTAGGCACCCTTGAATCCAAGGGGTGCAAATATTCAGCTGAAGGTGGAGTTCTGAAGGTTTCGAAGGGCAGTCAGATTCTACTAAAAGGTTTAAGGCAAGGAAGCCTCTATGTCTTGCAGGCATCTACTATGATAAATTATATGAAGAAAGGTTTATACAAGTCGTTTCCCAGAGCTAAGTTCAAGTATCACTTGAACTCAACCGGCGTTCGGATTGCTTAAACGCCCTTCAGGGCATTGCCCCTTGGGGGGCATCACCCTTCGGGGTGCGGTGACGGTGTTAGAGAATTGGTGATTGGAGATTTCCGTCCAAGGTGCATATTGTTAGGTTTCATGGCCCAAAATCAAAAAAAGGGCACGGTAGGACCGTACCAGGCGACATGGGCGTGTCAGGTTGAAGAAGTGACGACGAAAGGCAGACAGGAAGTTGGCACGGTGGCACGGCCATGCCACCCAGGCACGGGGTGACCGTGCCACCCATCACCGCCGTGCGGTGTTCCCAGTTCGGGTGCGGGCTTCTTGGCGGCTAGGGTTTACGTCTTGGCATACAGTCTTTTGGGCAATTAGGGTTCTCCTCTAGGAGTTAAACTCTGGACTTCTAGACTTTATATAAAGAGGTCTTATCTAGGATCTAGAATAGTTCCATAACCAAGTAAACACAAAACACATTGAGAGGTAGAGAGAGTTTTGAGAGAGATTACAAGAGAGATTGTAATCCTGCTATTGGATCGAATCACTTGTTGTGATTGAGATCGCTTTTTACTCTCCCTGCTGATATAGTGGATTGATTGTGCTCATTGCTGTCCATGGTTTTTTCTCACATTGGGTTTCCATGTAAATCTTGTGTGTTATTGCTTTGTTCTTGTTATCGTTCTTTAAATTTCTGAATATCTATTTCATCCTATCGCTTCCGCAACTAAAGTTGGTCAATTTTCACTAACAGACACTTCAAAGAAACAATCCTGACGTGTCATCGAATGTAGTGCAAAATTCTATTTGGTATGACACATCTTATGGAGAAGATTCCGCGACGATGAACCACCAGAGGTAGAAGACCCTAAATGCCCCACAATCTTCTTCACTGCAATGGAGAAGCTACAGTTAAGGAGGCCCTGCACAAATACCATCTATTATATAATATTAAAAAAATGTTTGGTTGACTCCTCTCTCCTTCATTTTTGGTTTCCTGGCAAATAAACACCATTCATTTAATTGGGTGAGCAATCCCCACCATTAAAACAAATTACCTAAAAAAATACAGAAAAAACCCAACTTAACTTCCACATTGCCAAGCTTCCAGTAAAAAAAATACAAAAAATAAAAACTACCCAGCAATTGCATAGGTTTCCCACTTCCCCACTACCACAAGAGAAGTTACATACTTAACTTTCACATCCCAGCCAGCCCAACACCCTAAACAAATTACAAGAAAAAATCAAAACAGCACATGCGTACAGCACCACTTTTCCCACAACCAGCGCAGCCATTGAGGAAAATTTGCAAAATTTGCATCTCTCCCCCTTCTCACAATCTACTTCTCTCTCTATACCATTACTGGTGCCTTCTTCCCATCAAACTGCAGCAGCAGCCAATGCCTACATGCCATTGAAAAGGTTAGAGTTTTATAATATCTTTTATATATGGAGCTATGGTATTTTTCTTATAAAATTGGGTTCACTTTTCCTACTGCAATTCCTGATTTTGAATATACTGGGAAAGAAATCAAGAAAGGAAGGACACAAGAATTCATACCAAGATCGCTACCTAAGTATGTTGTGGTAAGTACAACTAAACCAAATAAAAATGCATTAAGCGTATTTTTCATATTTATTTGGGTTCACTGTTTCTAATCTAACTCCTGAAATTGCAGATAGATGGCAAAGAAATCAAGAAAGAAAGGGAGCTGAGGATTTATACAAGACCACTCTCTAATTACATTCCGATGAGTACAACTAACCCAAATATACATGGATTACGGGGGGATGATCTGTACATGGGCACATGATAAGACTTCCACATCTAAACACGAATATGGGGGGGTGAGCAATCTGAAAACCACTATCAAAGAAATTCTAAAAGTACACGGATGAGCAGCCCATGAATAATGTTGACTACTTAGGTAAACGATCATGATAGTCGAAATTATAGCCTTAACACTAACCTATAAGGGGGAGCAAACTGTTTGCCTGGGTACATATTGTATGGTCGTCATCTCCAAGGCACTCGAATAATTGGTTTGCCATATCTTGCCTAAAACAGAAATCTCTTTTCAAATAAAATTATAATAGCATTACACCCAACTGGATGAATAAAACATGCAACGAGTGGAAAAAACATTGAGATACCAGAATGGACCATAGACCACTTGTGTCGAATTCATAGATATACGGATGAGCTCTGATATCACATTAGCAACATTTCTCTTCTTTGTTACGTTACCACAAGCTAAGCACTCTTCTTTCAGCCACCAGTAACAAATGCTTCTGTTAATCCATAACATAAGAGAATTTTACAATCAGCATGAACAATGAACAAAGAAAAATGAAATATTGCTACGAAAAATAAAAAGAACCCAAATTGTATGAAAGCAAAAGTTTATGGACAATTAAAGCACCCACTTGCGCAACTCAAGAGTCATGTTGATCACATAAGTTTTCAGCTGGATAGTAGGTACATAAATGGTGTGTAGGTTTTGGGACACAATTTGGGGCAAGCAAATCTTAGTCATATAACACATTAACTTATAACATTTTCCAAAAATTGTACATGATCCAACTTAAAGCTATTTGACAAGAGGAAATGCGGAATAAATTAGCAAACCCTAAACTACGTATACTAAGACAAACTGAACACAATAAGCAAACAAAGAATTTTGTGGGATAAAAGATCCATGAGCATCAAGGAAATGAAGTTATACATGCATTACGGGAGGGGGGGGGGGAATAATTTTTACATGGGGACATGATAAGACTTCCACATTTGAACATGAATATTAAGGGGGGGATGATATGGAATGAATAGCCTTATGATAGTGCCATGAAAATATACATCCATATCATGATTTATAGACATCCATGGCACACCTCCACCGTCTCTACTTAATACCCCAATTTGCAAGGAACATTAGTTGCAAATTACCTGAACTGAGGACAAGTATGAAACTGCATAGAATGTCCTGCACAAGCAAATTGGCCATTTCTTTTGGGGTTGTCAGTTATCCCTAACATAAAAAGTTCAAGATTAGGTGTGTGAGTCCCATAAACAAAAAGGGACCGACCTAAATCTATTATAACTTAGCGGTTTTCAAGAATTAAACATTATCCAACTTAAATATTGGAAAGAGAAAAAGCGGAATAAATTAAGCAGATGTCAAACTACGTACACTAACATATATTTGGGTTCACTGTTTCTAATGTAACTCCTAAAATTGCAGATAGACCGCAAAGAAATCAAGAAAGAAAGGGAGCCGAGGATTTATGCAAGACCGCTACCTAATTACATTCCGGTGAGTGCAACTAACCCAAATATATATGCATTACGGGGGGATGATCTTTACATGGGCACATGATAAGACTTCCACATCTGAACATGAGCAAACTATTTGCTTAGCTACATATTATATGGTCATCATCTCCAAGGCACTTGAGCAATTGGTTTGCTCTATCTTGCCTAAAACAGAAATCACTTTTCAAATAAAATTATAACAGCAGCACAACCAATGGAATGAATAAAACATACAACGAGTGGAAAAAATATTGAGATACCAGAATGGACCATAAACCACTTGTGTTAAGTTCATAGATATACAGATGAGCTTTGATATCATATCAGCAACATTTCTCCTCTTTGCTACGTTACCAGAAGCTAATGCTTAAGAATTTCTTTCAGGCACCCATAATAAATGCTTCTATTATTCTATAACATAAGAGAATTTTACAATCAAGATGAACAATGAACAATGAACAATAAACAATGAAAAATGAAATAATGCTACGAAAAATAAAAAGAACCCAAATTGTATGAAAGCAAAAGTTTATGGACAATTAAAGCACCCACTCATGCGTAACTCAACAGTCATGTTGATCATAGAAGTTTTCTGCCAGATAGTAGGTACATCAATGGTGTGTAGGTTTTGGGACACAATTTGGGGCAAGCATATCTTAGTCATAAAACACATTAACTTATAACATTTTCCAAAAATTGTACATGATCTAACTTAAAGCTATTTGACAAGAGAAAATGCGGAATAAATTAGCAAACCCTAAACTATGTAAACTAACATAAACTGAACACAGTAAGCAAACAGAGAATTTTATGAGATAAAAGATCCATAAGCATCAAGGAAATGAAGTTATACATGCATTACCGGGGGGGGATCATCTTTACATAGGACATGTTAAGACTTCCACATTTGAACATGAATATTGTTTGGGGGGGGGGGGGTGATCTGGAATGAATAGCCTTATAATAGTGCCATGAAAATATACATCCATATCATGATGTATAGACCTCCATGGCACACCTCCACCATCTCTACTTAATACCGCAATTTGTAAGGAACATCAGTTGCAAACTACCTGAACTGAGGACAAGTACGAAACTGCATAGAATGTCCTACACAAGCAAATTGGCCATTTCTTTAGGGGTTGTCAGTTATCCCTAATATAAAAAGTTCAAGATCAGGTGTGTGAGTCCCATAAACAAAACGGGACCAATCTAAATGTATCATAACTTAACAGTTTTCAAGAATTAAACATGATCCAACTTAAATATAATTAAAAAGAGAAAAAGCGGAATAAATTAAGTAGATGTCAGACTGTGAACACTAAAATATTTTTGGGTTCACTGTTTCTAATGTAACTCCTGAAATTGCAGATAGATGGCAAAGAAATCAAGAAAGAAAGGGAGTCGAGGATTTATACAAGACCGCTATCTAATTACATTTCGGTGAGTGCAACTAACCCAAATATACATGCGTTACGGGGGGATGATCTTTACATGGGCGCATGATAAGACTTCCACATCTAAACATAAGCAAACTGTTTGCTTGGGTACATGTTGTATGGTCATCATCTCCAAGGCACTCGAACAATTGGTATGCTATATCTTGCCTAAAACAGAAATCTCTTTTCAAATAAAATTATAATAGCAGCACAATCAATGGAATGAATAAAACATGCAACGAGTGGAAAAAACATTGAGATACCAGAGTGGACCACAAACCACTTGTGTTGACTTCATAGATATACGGATGAGCTTTGATATCACATCAACAGCATTTCTCCTCTTTTTTACGTGACCACCAACTAAGCGCTTAACAATTTCTTTTACGCACCAATAATAAATGCTTCTATTAATCCATAACATAAGAGAATTTTACAATCAAGATGAACAATGAACAATGAACAATGAAAAATGAAATATTGCTACAAAAAATAAAAAGAGCCCAAATTGTATGAAAGAAAAAGTTTATGGACAATTAAAGCACCCACTCATGCGCAACTCAAGGGTCATGTTGATCACAGAAGTTTTTAGTAGTTGCAAATTACCTAAACTGAGGACAAGTAAGAAACTGCATAGAATGTCTTGCACAAGCAAATTGGCCATTTCTTTTGGGGTTATCAGTTATCCCTAATATAAAAAGTTCAAGATTAGGTGTGTGAGTCCCATAAACAAAAAGGGACCAGCCTAAATCTATCATAACTTAACAGTTTTCAAGAATTAAACATGATCCAACTTAAATATAATTGAAAAGAGAAAAAGCGGAATAAATTAAGCAGATGTCAGACTACGTACACTATCACATACTTGGGTTCACTGTTTCTAATGTAACACCTGAAATTGCATATAGACGGCAAAGAAATGAAGAAAGAAAGGGAGCCAAGGATTTATACAAGACTGCTACCTAATTACATTAGTCGTAAACTACCTGAACTGAGGACAAGTACGAAATTGCATAGAATGTCCTACATAAGCAAATTGGCCATTTCTTTTGGGACTGTCAGTTATCCTTAATATAAAAAGTTCAAGATCAGGTGTGTGAGTCCCATAAACAAAAAGGGACCAACCTAAATCTATCATAACTTAACAGTTTTCAAGAATTAAACATGATCCAACTTAAATATAATTGAAAAGAGAAAAAGCGAAATAAATTAAGCAGATGTCAGACTACGTACACTATCATATATTTGGGTTCACTGTTTCTAATGTAACTCCTAAAATTGCAGATAGACGGTAAAGAAATCAAGAAAGAAAGAAAGACAAGGATTTATACAAGATCGCTACCTAATTACATTAGTTGCAAACTACCTGAACTGAGGACAAGTACAAAACTGCATAGAATGTCTTGCACAAGCAAATTGGCCATTTCTTTTGGGGTTGTCAGTTATCCCTAATATAAAAAGTTCAAGATAACCTAAATCTATTATAACTTAATGATTTTCAAGAATTAAACATGATCCAACTTAAATATAATTGGAAAGAGAAAAAGTGGAATAAATTAAGCAGATGTCAGACTACGTACACTAACATATATTTGGATTCACTGTTTCTAATGTAACTCCTGAAATTGCAGATAGACCGCAAAGAAATCAAGAAAGAAAGGGAGCCAAGGATTTATGCAAGACCGCTACCTTATTACATTCCGGTGAGTGCAACTAACCCAAATATACATGCATTATGGGGGGGTGATCTTTACATGGGTACATGATAAGACTTCCACATCTGAACATGAGCAAACTGTTTGCTTGGGTACATATTGTATGGTCATCATCTCCAAGGCACTCGAACAATTGGTTTGCTATATCTTGCCTAAAACAAAAATCTCTTTTCAAATAAAATTATAACAGCAACACAACCAATGGAATGAATAAAACAAGCAATGAGTGGAAAAAACATTGAGATACCAGAATGGACCATAAACCACTTGTGTTGAGTTCATAGATATACGGATGAGCTCTGATATCACATCAGCAGCATTTCTCCTCTTTGTTACATTACCACAAGCTAAGCGCTTAAGAAATTCTGTCAGGCACCAGTAACAAATGCTTCTGTTAATCCATAACATCAGAGAATTTTACAATCAAGATGAACAATGAAAAATGAAATATTGCTATGAAAAATAAAAAGAACCCAAATTGTATTAAAGCAACAATTTATGGACAATTAAAGCACCCACTCATGCGCAACTCAAGAGTCATGTTGATCACAGCAAGTCTTCAGCCAGATAATAGGTACATCAATGGCGTGTAGCTTTTGGGACACAATTTGAGGCCAACAAATCTTAGTCATAAAACACATTAACTTATAACATTTTCCAAAAATTGTTCATGATCCAACTTAAAGCTATTTGATAAGAGAAAATGCCGAATAAATTAGCAAGCCCTAAACTACATAAACTGACATAGACTGAACACAATAAGGAAGGAAAGAACTTTAGGAGATAAAAGATCCATGAGCATCAAGGAAATGAAGTTATACATGCATTACGGGAGGGGGGTGATCTTTACATGGGGACATGATAAGACTTCCACATTTGAACATGAATATGGGGGGGGGGGCATCTGGAATGAATAGCCTTATAATAGTGCATGAAAATATACATCCATATCATAGTGTATAGACATCCATGGCACACCTCAACCATCTCTACTTAATACCCAATTTGCAAGGAACATCAATTGCAAATTACCTAAGGAGAGGAAAAGTACGAAACTGCATAGAATGTCCTGCACAAGCAAATTGGCCATTTCTTTTGGGGTTGTCAGTTATCCCGAATCTAAAAAGTTCAAGATCAGATGTGTGAGTCCCAAAAACAAAAAGGGACCAACCTAAATCTATTATAACTTAACAGTTTTTAAAAATTAAACATGATCTAACTTAAAGCTAATTGAACAGAGAAAAAGTGGAATAAATTAAGCAGATGTCAGATTAGGTACACTAACATATAATGAATATATTAAGCATTTGAAGGAGATAAAAAGCAAAGCGTACACACCTCACGGGAAATAGATAAATAAATCAATAACTGCTCCTTAAAATATGGTAAACAAAATCACCAATCAAATAATCGGCCAAGAGGCAAGAGCTATAGTCTCGATTACTCTTCACTATTCATTACTGTATGAGGAAAAGAAGCTATCTGAATGCATGAATGATGTATCATAATAGATGTTACCAGTTATTAAATTGGCACAAACCATTGAAAGATTATTATTTTAATTCAACCAAATTTTGGCAATGTATAGTTCAACAGTATTTAACACCCTGATCCTTATATCTACCACATGTACAATACTATAACGAGATTTGATTTGCATTTCAATCAAGAATAGTTCATTACTATTGCAACTTACAAGGCACGCTTCTCACAGTAACATGAGCAATAAGGCAAGACAAGTATTCACCGTATAGTATCCACTGCAGCATGATATTATGAACAATCTAAGCAATCTGAGAAGCACTAGCAAAGAAATTCTAAAAGTACACGGATGAGCAGCCCCTGAATAATGTTGACTACTTAGGTAAACGATCATGATAATTAAAATTATAGACCCTTGACACTGACCTATAAGTGCGAGCAAACTATTTGCTTGGGTACATCAATGATGTGTAGGTTTTAGGATACAATTTAGGGTAAGCAAAGCTTAGTCATAAAACACAATAACATATAATATTTTTCGGAAATTGTACATGATTCAACTTAAAGCTAATTTACAAAATAAAAACCCAGAATAAATTAAGCAAACCCTAAACTGCGTAACCTAACATAAACTGAACACAATAAGTAAACAAAGAAAGGGAAAGGGCATTAATGAATCATTCTTTCACCCATGTGACAAGATTGAGGAAATATGAGGGAAAAGATCAATATCATAGTCAAACAGAACAAGTTGGCAATTTACAAACTCAAACACAAACAACAAGTGGGCCTTGCCAAGATCAACATATTAAGAATTGCATGCACCAACTTGCGTTCCGTTGCTCCTATGCGCTTATTCCACACACACTCCCCATGGATTCTTGAAAATGGACAAACCTTCCTCAAAACTAGAAACCCCCAATAAGGCCTCCTTTGTCCTTGACTCTCAACATTTCCCCCCATTTCAAGAACCCTAGCCCAACAACAATAACAATAGCATTCAAGGCTGATTCCACGATTTTGTGGTCAAGACAATGCAGACACACAAAGACATCAAAAACTCAAAAAAATTTAGCTACATAAAACATTAATGCAAGCAGCTATTAAGTTACAGATCTAGCATTTTCATATTATCAGGGATAAAGTTGAAGGAATCTACAACTAATTACTTACTAAAGACCAACATATGACGAACACTGGAACATATTGAGTGTCTTCATTAAAAAAAAAATGGTTCCATCAATGGTGAAAACACCATTCCCTTTCTCAAACACATGCATATATGATCTCAACCTGGAACAACGACAACAAAAAAAAGGAGAAATAGAGGACCCCAAAAAAAAACAACACAGAGCCCAACAAGATGAACCAGAACCAAAATAACCAGATCACCGAAATCAAGAAACAAAGGGCAAGGATAATTCATACCAAGATTGCTATGAACACGAAATAAATTCAACAAACGTTGGCCCAAACCAGATGAAAATACGAAAAATTAATATTACACCATGAAAGAAGATGCAAACCATGCTCCAAGGTAGAGATATGCAACTAGGCAAGCATTAATTAAGCTAAATCATCAAAAAGATGTAAACAATGCTTAGAACCTGACCACAGCCATCAGATCCACTGTGGAGGGGTGGCGCGTGTACTACACGCGCTGCCGACGAAGGTGTCATCCGATGCCCTTCTTCCGCCATCGTGTTTCCAAACCCCTGATCTGCCCAATCCACGCTGAAAATTCAACGTAACACCATACACAGTGGCGCATACATCCACGCGCCACCGTCGTAGAGGTGCGTTGGTGGTGTGGGTAGCACCGATGGACTCAAGTGGGTGTTGTTGTATTGTTCAGGTGGCGGCGTAATGGTGGTGGACAATGCGGATCTCATCATTTGGCCACCCAGTGAACGATGAACCATGGGAGAATTGCAGATCTAGATGGAGCTTTCTCCTCCAATGAATCCAACAACTTCGCAGGTTCTTCACCTCCCAGCCCCGAACTCACTTAATCAATCGAACACAAATGGCAAAAACAGCAAAACTATTCAGGGGTCAATGAATGGTTTAGAGGTGAGAGAGAGTAAAGGTTGAATGAATGGTGAGAGGCGAGAGAAAGTCGGTGGGGAGGATTAGAGGAGAGCGAGAGAAAGAGCGTGTTGCAGTAAGAGAGAGAATGTCGGTGTTAATGGTGAGAGGCGCTTGAAAACCGTGGGGTTGTATTTATCTGGGGGTTGCTACAATAACCCTTATTTTATAAAGACAATGTAACATCACTAATTTAATGAGTTAATGTCATACCCCCCTTCATATTTCACTAAATAATATTCATAACACACACTTTTTGAAATTATTATTTAACCTCCCTCATATTAAAAATATTTATCATTTGCCATCCAAAAGTATCAACATAAGGGGGTTACACATTAAAACATTTCCTGCACATGATAACAAATTCAATAATCAGGAAGTTCAAACAATGATTCCTAAAATTGTGGGTTGAATGGAGGTATTTGATAGTATTTCTTAATCTAATACTTAATTTATTTGGTCATATCATCAGCTAACTAAATTTTTGATATATCATATCTTATAATTAATCCTTTTTCATTTTAACCTGAAGTTGCATCATTCAAACTAATACATGTGTTAAATTTCTTTGCCCGTTTAATTTGCTTCTTTTTAGTCTATTAATGTGCATACATTAGAGGATGATATATTTTTGATATGATGGTTATTGTTCTTTTCTTATTTCACTTATCTACATCTATCCCTCTCCCATTTCCCTCTCAATATTAATGTACTACTACACAAAATAGATACACATTACTCCAATAAAATAAATACATCAAATGCGGAAATAATAAATGGAAGGCTATAACATATGATTGCAATAACTACATCAATTAGAATACAAATATTTACTGGAAATAAACAATGCACTGCAAAGCCCAATATACCATCAGAAAAAATTGGTGCACATTTACCCAATAACAACATAAAAAAAAGTACAGAATGAATAGATATATGTAATACGTTATAATATTTTGGGGTTGGAATATTCAAACAATATCTACATATGTGAATTTGTCTATATTAATTATTTATTTGGAACAACATAACTCAATTTGAAATCTTGACACATACCTATCTTTCCAAATACAATTATTGGAATAACGTACATGCAGAAAAGTTGAACACTTTCAACATTACACAAAACCATTGTATTTTACCTATAATCGAATTTACGACCAAAAACATTTTAACTTAAATCTATTGAACATTATTACACGTATACTTACTACATCTAGACAGAGCACTATAAAAGCCAAAACTTTGATTTATATTAATGTGAACAATAATACAAAATTGATAAATACTAATACAATGAGTACATCAAACAAGTACATAATAAATGGAAGGGTATAATATTTTATGTTCTTTTTTGGTATGAATAACCACCCAATATCCACGTAGGTGAACATCTTATTCAGTTTAAAACTATGCAAATTAAACATCTTATTCACTTTTATAAAGATTTTATACACTACACAACTAATGACATCTATTTCAAAACTATGAATCTTCCAATCATTTAATAGGGCCCATGTTGAAGACTTATGTAATATACCTATGCATTTACCTTTGTGCATACATAACGAAAACACACAACTAAAAATTCATTAAACATTGAGAAAGAAGTCATCTCCCGTGTGTGTGTGTCTACACATAACACCACATAGACATACTTTTCCAATTCACCAATAACTTATGTTTTCTTTCATATATATATATATATATATATATATATATATATAATATATATATATATATATATATATATATATATTATATATATATATATAGACTCCTAGGAGAAAAATATGGCCCTGGACTCCACAAGAAGGTGGCTGAGATACAAGCAAGCTCGCCTTAATGCTACATGGAGGTTGTTCACAAAGAGAAATAGAGATGTCAACCATCCTACGTATCTCGTTCAATATCAGCGATATCAAGAAGAAGCCAGAATGTTGAACTTCAATTTGTCACGATCAGGAAGGAACACACATGTGAGAAAATTCACACATCACTGGACATTCACTGGAACAATGACCACTTGCATTCATTGTAATGCAACGATGTGGTATGACAAGAAGGCGCGAGGCGACAGAAATCATGAACCTCGCTTCAGAACATGTTGCCACTTCGGTCAAGTTAGATTGGCTCCATTACCAGCACCCCCACCTCTTCTTACTTTATTGTTTAATGATAGAACTTTTACAGAGAATATCCGCATTTATAACTCCATGTTGTCTTTCACTTTGATGGGAGCAAGTATTGATTACTCTCTTATGGATAGTCGTGGACCATACACATTTCAAATAAGTGGAGCAAACTATCATCTAATCGGGTCGATAATGCCACCTGAAGGCCATGCCCCAAGATTTGCACAACTCTATATTTATGACAAGCAGCACAAGTCTCGGAATAGAATCAACACTGTTAGGAGGGGAGGCAATGTAAATGGGGTCAACTCATCCACCGTAAATAATTTGCAACAAATGTTGAATGCATGCAATCCATATGTACAAGTATTTCGTCAGGCAAGAGACATTATTAATACTGATAATGTTCATGATATGGGCATTTGCATCATCGCTGCAAGGCTAGGGGGCAATATATACGATCAACTGCTGATGAAGTTGCTACTCTTATTGTAGAAGGTGAAGGTGCAGAGGCTGTTAGTACTGACATAATTTTAAGAACAGTTACTGGAAATGTAAGGCGAATATATAGGATCCATCCTTCTTATATAGCCCTCCAATATTTGCTCTTATTTCCCTTTGGAACTGATGGATGGATACGCGGCATTCCATTAGCTGAAGGGTCAAGTAACCACTGTGAAGGTGTCACATTGCTCCAATATTATGCACATAGAATATAGTTTAGGGTTAATGAAGATAAACGTTTTGCTTCAAGGAGGGAGACTATTCCTTCAATTTATAGTTGACTGTTATACTGTTATTGAGTATGAATGTCTCCGTTACATACGAGACCAGCAAAATGTGTTGCGTATTGAACTGTATATTGGTTTAGAAGATGCTATCACAGCTGTCAAATCCAATGGTAGCACCATTGGTCGAAGGTGCATCCTACCTTCCTCTTTTACTGGAGGTCCACAGTACATGAGGAAACACTTCCTTGACGCGATGGCAATATGTGCACATATTGGGTACCCAGATTTCTTTATCACATTTACCTATAACCCAAATTGGCCTGAAATACGAGAAGCATTAGATCAACAACCTGGACAACATGCAAATGACAGGCCAGATATTGTAGCCCGTGTCTTTCGATTACATCCGTAGGAGTTGATGTGAGATTTCAAGGAGAAAAACTTCTTCGGCACTATTATTGCAGGTCTGTTTGCACTTGTGCAACATTGTTTCCATTTTGCATTTTTCTATAGCAAGTGTTGGTAACTTTATGTTTCCAATTTTGTAGATATCTATGTTATTAAATTCCAAAAACGAGGGTTATCCCATGCTCATATCCTCTTAACCCTTGCTACTAATGACAAACCTACTTGCTCTAAGGATATCGATGCCTTCATTTGTGCCGAGCTTCCTGATAAAGACTAAGATCCACTTGCGTATGAAACTGTTACCAAGCACATGATCCGTGGCCCATGTGGGGTACTTAATCCTCTTCTTCCCTCTATGGATGGACCTACGTGCACAAAGCACTACCCAAGGGCCTTTACTAACTACGCGATTATTGAAGAAAATGGGTTTGTTAGATATCGGCATAGAGATGATGGCATAATGATTACTATTAATGGCAACCGGATTGATAATCAGTGGGTTGTTCTATATAATCATGATCTGTGTGTGAAGTATGATGCACACATCAATATTGAGTGTTGTGCACAAAAAAAGGTTATCAAATACCTTCATAAGTATATGCATAAAGGTCCTGATCGAGCTACATTTGTCCTTGAGGAAAATGGTCAACCTAATAGAGAAGGTGGCCACAATCAACATTTAGAGGTTGATGAAATTACACAATACCTGGATGGTAGATACATATCCACTATAGATACAATGTGGCGAATGTTTGAGTTTGAAATAACACACCGGTACCCATATGTTGAAATGTTACAGTACCATTTACCAGGGCAGCACAATATTCTTTCAGAGGCGGAGATAACTTGGATGATGTTCTTGGTATGGCTATACAACGAATTAGTGTGCTCATGGCATGGTTTCAAGTAAATGTGGATGACCCTCAAGCAAAGCAATATACATATGCTGAATTTCCAATGTATTATGTTTGGAATAGGAGTTCGAAAAAGTGGATCAAATGTCAACAGCGGGTATGTATTGGAAGACTATCATTTGCAAATACGAACTCAGGAGAGCGATATTATTTGAGAATGCTGCTTACTATTGTTCGTGGGGCCTCGTGCTTTGATGACTTGAGGACATTTCATGGCAAGTTGTATCCTACGTTCCGTGAAGCTTGCTGCACAAGGGAATTGGTAAGTGATAATAATGAATGGGATGATGCTCTCATTGAAGCAGCGACATGGGCTACTGGGGCGGAACTACGGAGTATGTTTTGCTCCATGCTTATGTACAATGAGATTGCACAACCTAATATACTGTGGGAAGGTCACTGGGAAGACTTGACAGATGACTTGGAACGAAGATTACAATGTGAACATCATGATGATGACTTACGTTTAAGTACTGAACAGAGAAAAAATCTTGGATTATATGAACTGCAAGTTATTCTAAATAAGAATGATCGTTCCTTGAAAGACTTCCCTCTGATGCCGTTAGCATCTTCTGATGTTGCACAACAACTTAGGAATCGGCTAATTAGGGAGCAATTAGATTATGACATTCCCACAGAAGCTGCTACTTTAACTTCGTTGCTTCCAACGTTAAACTCCTATCAGATGCAGGTGTTTCAAAATGTTATTACTACTGATGATTCCAATAAAAGAGGATGCTTCTTTGTATATGGTAGTGGCGGAACAGGCAAGACCTATGTTTGAAAAGCTATTATTGCTGCCCTTCGTTCAAACGGGAAAATTATTCTATAAGTTGCGTCGTCCGGAATAGCAGCATTATTACTACTATTAGGGAAAATTGCTCACTCAATGTTCAAGATCCCTATTAATGCTATGGACACATCATATTGCTTCTTCTCTAAGCATTCAGAGTTGGCTGAGTTGATTCGCCAAACATCAATGGTAATATGGGAAGAGGCACCTATGACGCATCGTCATGTTTTCGAGATAGTTGACCGTACGTTTAGGGATATATGTGGCAATGAACTTCAACCATTTGGTGGAAAATTGATTGTATTTGGTGGTGATTTCAAACAAGTACTTCCTATTGTACCAAGAGGCGGAAGAGCAGACACAGCTGCGGCATCAATTTCTAGGTCCTGTTTCTGGCCTTATTGCAAAGTCATGCATTTAAGGATCAACATGCGACTTACGGATCCATGCTTACGACACGATGAATACGAGCGGTTGCGACAATTTGCGGATTGGATCTTGAGTGTCGGTAATGGCACATTACCGGGTATATCATTGCAAGAAGGGAGCGAAGCCAACTGGATACAAATCCCTTCTGAGTTCCTCATTCCAAATGACAATCATGGTTTGGACAACCTAATATCAGAAATTTACCCTAAGTTATCTACTAGATACAATGATAGTTCTTACATGCAGAAATGCTGCATACTTACTGCTACAAACAACGATGTTGATCAATTAAACAACCAAATTTTAGGAATGCTTCCTGGAAGTTGTCACACATACTTGAGTTCAGATACATTTCAGGAGAGCAGTGAGCATTCCGACATTGATAACATTCATCCACCGGAAATACTACATGGGTTAACTTTCTCAGACTTGCCGAACCAGGAAATTCAATTGGAAATAGGTGCACCAGTGGTTTTGTTGAGGAATCTTGATCCACATTTGGGGTTGTGTAATGGGACACGCTTGATTGTTGAACGTCTTGGGAGTAAGGTTTTGGAAGTGAGGATTATTACTGGTCACAGTATTGGGAAAAAAGTGGTTATTCCACGTATTGACTTGACACCATCTTCAGATGACACACCATTTGCATTAAAAAGGCATCAATTCCCAATTAAATTGGCGTTCGCAATGACAATCAACAATAGTCAAGGTTAAACACTCAACCATTTTGGGGTCTACCTTCCCAAACCAGTGTTCTCACATGGACAGCTTTATGTTGCCTTTTCCTGCGTCACGTCTCCATCTGGGTTAACATTTTTAATTTGTAATAAGAGTGATATCCCTGATAATGTCACCAAGAATGTTGTATACAGAGAAATCTTCAATGACGTACCTCATTACGATTAATGCTGATGTACGTTTTATGTTTATCGTTTCGTTCATTGCATATAGTATGGACACACAATTTTATGAGGACTATGAAGAACGTAAATTTTCCATTGTTCTGTGTTTTTTCCCCCTTAACTCATTAGTGATGATGCCTTCTTATTGTCATTTTGCTGTATGGTGGCATCTTTTTTTTCTACAAACAGGTCCTCACATTCCATATCTTTATAAGAATTAAACTTTTCATACATGGAATGATATTCACATATTATCACTACACATTAACAATTTCTGTTTCCTCCTACTTCGAAGCTCATTTAGTCATCCATTTTTGTGGGTAGTGGAGCTAACGTCGAAGGTGTCATTAATGTAGCCTAATTATTTATCATATGTATACTGTGGCATAACTCGCTTAGGTTATAGTTCCACTTTCGTCAAGTAAATCTACATATTTTATGAAATACTTCACTTATATTTTGCATTTGATTATGTACCTTTACAGGCATGACGACATCTATCTCATTTGATTGTATGCCAGTCAGTAGCATCTCTTATTATAGTACATCTATCTGCATTTTTGTACGCTTGATGAGAACGCTGAGTGTTCGAGCATATAGCAATCGTAATGTTCGGAAGGTTGTCTTCATGGACGTTGAGGTATTTCAATATTGTCTACTATTTGGCTTTGACCGTTTCTCTCAATTTGATAGTAACGTACTCTCTTATGCATTAACAGCGTAACGAGAATTTAGGCGTTATAATGGACAAAGACATCGATAGATGGAAGTTTATTCTATAAATGGGTCGACTACATCGCCTTTCTGGTTTCTCAGTTAGTTATACCACAGATAAGGATAAAGAAATCATGGACAACAACCTTAAGTTGTTTTTCACTCATAAGACTGAATTACTGGATTTGATTTATGAGTACGATGCAGTCACATACCACCACCTCCCACCATTGGTTCCTTTTCTTGATGTGTATACGCATTTACAACTCATTGCACAAACAATAGGTAATTATAGTATACTACGATTTTCTGAATTATTCAACCCCTCTGTACATGCCTCTTACTAATTACGTTCTGCAGACATCATTGGTTTAGTTATTGCAGTTTCCGACCCTGATAAGACACGTGCAGGAGCCCTTAAACGAGATGTGCTCATTTGTGATGTGCAGTATGTGCTTGCAACTAATAACTCCTCTTTGTTATGTTGTTCTTAATGTTTAAACTTTCCGTTGTGTAGGACATCCTATTTAAAGATTACTCTTTATTTTATAGGCTGAATGCATTGAAACTCACCTCATGGGGAGATTTTGTTAAAATTGAAGGCAACCATCTTTCCTATAATTTATTATTTGAAAATATACTGCTTGCATCTAGGGTACTTGCAAGAAGGTACAAAGGTGTGTATATCATTCATCATTTTCAACTGCTACATTTTGACATTCTACTTTCGCTTCCATTTCTCGGTACATTTCCTTACCATATTAAAGTGTCGTAATATATTTCATAGGAATTACGCTATCTACAACACCTAGAAGCTGATTGTTGATTAATCCACCAATTGAACATATTTCAGAGTTTGAGGGATGGTATAGTGAATCCCACAATTTTATTCACATTATTATGATATGTGATCACCAATTACTTACAAAATTTTATTCCAAATGTATATCTCTATTCAATTGTATGCTATGTATGTGATAGGTGGGCTGATGATGGACATGCTCAATGACGATTACAATTTGTACGTCGGAGAAGACTGTGAATCCCTACTTTGGAAAAGTTATTCGTTGCCAGGTGAATCACACTTACTGAATACTCTCCATTGCATAATGTATCACAATATTGTGTTAGATTTCTTGTGCTACTACACATATAAGCCATTTTGACAACAACTGACCCAAATTGTGTATTGTGTTATGATAAATGCGCAATTGCAGGTTTCATATTATTGCATCCTTGCGTATGTGGAAAGTATCTTCCCAATTGTCTATACCTCTTGCCCTGATTGCCTTTTATGTTCCCATTATCATGTCTTCAACCTCAATATACCGTATTGTATTTATCCACATCCACGAGATGCAACTACTCAAAGTTATATATTTTTTTGGCTTTCGGCAGTATCATTTAACCTGTACATTGTTAAGATATACTCAATTATATACTAAATATTTCCCTGTAGCCTCTTCTTTCACCCTTTGGATTCTTCTTCAAAGTTGATGTTGGAATAGCTTGGGCACTCAGACTTTTACCGTTCTTCAAGATGTTGCAACAATTCTGCTCCATACTAGCACCGACGTCTTAAGTGGCTATGCAGCATTGGTGATCTTATTATTGTAGTATTTTGTAATTTGTGATTCACACATGTGGGTTTACTTGAATTAATAGATTTCATTTTCAATATATGTAGCCAGAAGCTGAGCTTACATTATATGCCACATTGGACGATCACTTGGAACAGCCATGGGTGTTTGTTGTGGAGCCTCCTCGATTAGGTGAAATCGAACCCTCTATCGATGTCATTACATCAGTTGATTGGGAGGAAGAAGTTTCTTTCTTGAGGTATCGCGACGATAGTTATTTCTCCAGATAACAAATATATACGCATATACATTTCATTCTACCTTTACTTTTATATGTTTCAGATCTAAGTATGTCTAATTTTTTTTTTTTTTTTTTGGTGTGTGCTTAACACAGCCTGAAGAAGAATCGATGTAGCGTTGCAATCGCTCCACTCCCATGCCATATGCCTTAATTCACGCTTATTTTCATTTTAATTTACACTTGAACATATGTTTCATTCAACTCTACGTTATGCAGTGTTGGGGATTCATTACATATTATACAAAATGTAATTATTTTCTTTAACTCTTATGCTTCCAGCATGTTCTCACTACTTACCCAATATTTTTTTGATTTCGATCTATTCACTATTCAATGATAATTTCAAAGTATCATGTAACTATTTAACAATTTATTCCCGGGGCAACGCACGGGTCCTGGCTAGTTATCATTAAAATGTTTGACAAAGGGATTGAAATCAAAATGGGCCTCGAAAGGGAAATTATCTCTGATTGACATTGGGTGTGATTATTATGTCATGAAGTGTGTGAATCCGGATGACTACACCCCTGTCATGACGCAAGGGTTGTGGATGCTAGACGACAACTACATAGTGATTCGGGAGTGGGTGCTGAATTTTGTTCCAGGGGAGGACACCATTACTAAATTAACAACCTGGGTTCAAATGCCACGCCTGAGTGTGGAGTATTTTGATAAAATCTTCTTACTACATAAAATTGTTAGTAAAATGGGAAGGGTCATCAGGTGGATAACACCACGGCTAATGTGGAAAGGGGCCAATAGAATAGGATGAGCATAACACTTCTCTCAAAGTTCAATTTGAATGGTTGAATTTAGAGAGTCCAGTATGAATTACTTTGAATGATTTGCTTCAAGTGTGGTAAGCAAGGCCACAAGAAAAAGCTCATCATACTCAGCAAAGTGTTCAGGATGATGATGTACGTGACTAGCATGGGCAAGACGTTTGAGACAAAGCTACCGAACAACTAAAGAAACCAGAAAAAGAAGCTACGTATAACAGTTAGATGTTGGTGAAGGAGCCACTCAGGAGATAAAAATTCCATGCAATTAAAGCAAACAGCCTGTCATACAACGGCTCAATCGGAGCTGGAACGATCCAGACACATTGAAGCTCAGGCAGGAAACAATTTGGAGAGAGAAAGCGAGATCAACAGGGGATCAAATCAGGTGGTTATTATAGAAGGAAATTAGGCCCACATAGTAAATCAAGAAAATAATGACAGTAATTAAGGGTTGAGATTTCGCGCACTCGCAGAATTGTACCTTAACTAAAATGTTGGAAAGGATGAAATGGAAGAAGATTTCCACAACTCAAATGACAAGCAAAATTTTGAACATGGAGATAATAATAATTAAAAAAAAAAAAAAACATCCCATGAGATCCTCAGGAAATTGAGTTAGTCTAGGAAATAGGTGGGATAAATCCTTCGCGTAAGCCAACCATTCCCGTGAGTCAAGCATAAGCCCAAGCCCATCGCATGTGAGCCCGGACCCTAGAAACAGAAACGAAAGGAGAAACGTTTTTCCTCAAGAAAATCCACACGGGAGGTTGATTTCTAGTAGAGCTTCCCAAGAGCCCTATACAAGAAAATCTCATTAATCAAGCAACAGGGTTGAGCATGGCTCGAACTAATAAGAAGGGCAGCATGCAGAAGACCCAACAAGGAAAAGGCCTCACCATTCTATGAGGGACAAGGGGGGAATCTGCCTCATACGATGGATCCACCGACCCGAGAGAAACCATATTCCGATGTGGAATTTCAAGCAATAAGATCGACGGATTTTCCAGATGCAAAACCAGGCACTTAAGTTTGGAATTGTATGGAGCTCCCAGAATTGTATTCAACAATGCAAGAAGTCCGATTCCTGGCATGCAAGGCGATGGCTAATCTAGTGCCCAAGTTAGCCGAAGGGCTTTTTATTTTTTTCTATGAATCAAACTATAGATGGTAACTACGAATCAAGTGTTGGGATCAGCATTATCAGTCTGATCTCCTGGAACACCATAACAAGGCCCAAAGAAGAATGGGGTATAGGATTGTGGTTGATGCGACAACTGAATGATGATTTTCTAACCAAATTAGGGTGGAGGATGATGAGCAAAATTGAGTCCTTATGGTTTTGAGTTATCAGACAAAAGTATTCCCGAGGAGAGACTGATCTTGATAATCTCTCAGTGAGATCTAATGTTTCAGTTACATGGAAGAGAATCATAGAAAATCCGGATACCTTAAAAAAGGGAGATGCCTGTGCAACTATAAATGGACATAAATACCTTATTCTAGAGGCACACTTGGGTAGGTGATATGCCGTTGTTAATGTCGCTAACAGATGGGTTCCATACTTCCCCATTATATGCATAATGCCTTAGTTGTCTATTATTGCGATGTCTAAGCGGGTGCAGACGAGAGAATCTTTCAGATTTTCTTCCCAGCGAAATTTTGAAGCAAATGGTCTCATATGAGTTGTTCTAAGGAGATGAGAAGGGTGATCGTCTCTACTTGAAAGGCGATAAATTAGAAATATTCAAGATTAAATCGACAATCAAAATTATTCGCAATGAACAATTTTCTATGATGGAAGATTCTTGGACATGGGTCTGGAAAATCAAAGCCCTACAAAGGTGCAATTTTATTTTTTAATTTTTTTTTTTTTTAATGGTTGGCCTTGCATGATAGATTGCTCACTAATGTTAATAGAGAGAAACGGGGTTTGACCAACAATCCCTTGTGCCCTTGTATGAATTGGAACATGAAAATACTGATCATCTGCTCTGTAGATGGGCAAAAGCTATGGTTATTTGGCAGTGGCCCCATACAAATGGCATGGGGGAAATTGACATTAATATGCAGTTTAGAGAATGGGCCAAGCACAATGCACTGAGCAAGGAGTTGGGAGAGGATTGACCTACTGAATTTGTGGTCACTGAGTAGTAATTTAGAAATAGAGAAACTCAGCATGTCTTGATAGGCTGGCTTCTATGCTGCATGATGAGGCCCAATTTCTCTTGGACCATTTCGATGGAATGATTCGTGCGCTTGATGTTGAGGAGCTATGGCATCGTGTAGAACAGAAGGACACAAACAAAGTTTTAAGTGGGCTAGGGAAGCCCACCGGAGGGTTGGACTTTACTAAATATGGATGGTGCTTCCAACGCAATTCGAGTCCAGCGGTGGAGGCGATGTCATCATAGGGAATGGATATGTGGGTTTGCTGAAGGGATGGGTATCTGTATATCCATGAAAGCTAAACCTAAAGCAGCCTATAGAGGTCTCTAACTAGCTAAAAGTACGAACATCACAAATTATTGGTGCAACTTCCTTTTGGTGGTGGTTATGCTTAGAGGCAACACCTTATAGAGTATGGAGCATGAGTCGTTGCTAAGAAGGTGCAAAAATCTCATCCACTCTCAAGGTTGGGAGGTTAAAATCTTTCATTGCTATGGTGAGGCTAACTAACTAGTAGATAAGTTAGCCAATATGGGGGGTTGATCTCGGTTCAAGTTGTGATGTTTTAATTCCCATCATAGGGAGGTTATGGATCTACTCTTTGTTGATAGTGTAAGGCTGCATGGCCCAGACTGGTTTTGAAGTAATAAAACTTCCTTTAGGGCATAGCTGCCCTTATGCACAAAAAACACAAAGCAATTTCATATACTACAAAATAAACATATATTCCTTTTTTGGCAATTTTTTAGTTTTGCCATAGCAGGCCTATATTATTGTAGCAATTTATACTTTGCTACAATTATTTTGAAATTTTGGTAATTTTATGGAAATTGAAAATTGCCACAAATAAATTATTGCAAAAAGCTCATTTTCTTCGAGTACATCCACCATCATATTCAACTCCTTAGATTAGATTAGCAACAAGAATCAGTTCAGAGTGGGTTGAAGGTAAAGACTTGCAAAGATTCTAGATTGCATTTGCATTTATCAATTCAAGCAGGTAACGGTTAAACAATTCCTTTCCCTTCCCTTCTATTTTCTTTTTCCGTTAGATTTCTTGCTTTTTCGATTAATTTACAATTCATGTTAATTTGTAGTTCTAAATCGTGGAATTGTGTTGAATTCATGTGATTGAATCAATTCTTATTTTGATCAAACAGTGCTGTGCTGTTGATTTGCTGGTTTCTCTACTAAATCTTGGAGATTGAATTGCCTAGTGGAAAACTTGATTGATTTCTTGCTTGTTTTATTCGCTTGGTGAATGACTGAAAGGTGAAACTAAGGCTCTGTTCTTTTCGTGGGTAAATTGAGTGGGTAAAAGGGTGAAGTAGGTTGATGTGGGCTGAGGTAGGTTGAAATTGGTTTTTTTTTTTTGAGGTGGGTTGAAATAGGTTGAAGTAGGTTGAAGTGAGTTGATGTTGGTTGAAGTAGGTTGAAGTTGGTATATTTTTTATGGAGTGGGTTGAAGTGGGTTAAAATAATGAGAATGTAATTAATGTGTGATAATTTATGAAGTTATCGTAATTTTGTGAAATTTTTGTTTACTCTTTTTTATCTTTTATTTTTTTATTTTTTATTTTTTAGTTTTCATTTTTTAGTTTTTATTTTTTTATTTTTCATTTTTCATTTTTCATTTTTTATTTTTCATTTTTTATTTTTTATTTTTTATTTTTTATTTTGTAGTTTCTTACTTTGTAATTTTTCATTTTTTATTTTTTGTTTTTATTTTTTGTTCTCATTTTATTTTTTATTTTTAATTGTTCTACTTTTTATTTTTATTTTTTATTTTTTATTTTTCAATTTTTCATTTTATTTTTATTTTATTATTTTTCATTTTTTATTTTGTATTTTTTTATTTTGTATTTTTAATTTTTAATTTTTAATTTTTAATTTTTAATTTTTTACTTCTTAATTTATATTTTGTATTTTTTTTATGTTTTTATGTTTTTATTTTTATTTGTTATTTGTTATTTTTAATATTTGATTGATTTTTTATTTTTTATGTTTTATGGTTTATGTTTTATTTTTTATTTTCCTATTTTTATTTTTCATTTTCTAATTTTTACTTCTTTTTATTTTTTTATTTTTTTATTTTTTTATTTGTATGTTTATATTTTTTTATATTTTTATATTTTTATTTAATATTTTTTTAATTTCTTATTTTTTAATTTTTTAATTTTATTTTTTGCTTCTTTTTTTTATGTTGTATGTTTTATTTTTTATTTTTTTATTTTTAACTTTTAATTTTTTATTTTTCATTTTTTATTTTTAAATTTTAAATTTTAAATTTTATTTTTATTTCTTATTTTTGATTTTTTACTTTGTACTATTTATTTTTTTTAGTTTTTTAGTTCTTTATTTTTTACGTTTTATTTATTAATTTCCTATGATTTTATGTTTTTTATGTTTTTATTTTTTTATTTCTTATTTCTTATTGTTTATTTTTTTATATTTTATTCCTTATTTTTTATTTTTTATTTGTATTTTTTATTTTTTATTTTTCATGTTTTTATTTTTTATTTTTTATTTTTCATTTTTTCTGTTTTTTGTTTTTATCTTTTACGTTTTTATTTTTTATTTTTTATTTCTAATTTTTTATTTTTTATTTTTTACTTTTCACATTTTAATTTTAATTTTTTAGTTTTTAATCTCTATTTCTTATTTCTTACTTTCTTCTTTTTTAATTTCTTTATTTCTTATTTCTTATTTTTTATTTGTTATTCTTAATTTTTTGTTTTTAATTTTTAATTTTTTATATTTCATTCTTTTTTTTTTGAGTTTTTTTAATTTTTGCTTGTTTTTAATTTTTTATATTCATTTATTAATTTTTTATCATTTTATTTTTATTCCAAACAAAAGTCACAAAAAATTCAAAAAAAATAAAAAGTAAAAAATAAAAAAGAAAAAAAGAAAAAAAGAAAATAGGAAATAAGAAATAAGAAATAAAAAAAACACAAAAACATAAAAAAATAAGAAATAAGAAATACAAAATTAAAAATTAAAATTAAATTGTAAAAAAATAAAAAATAAGACATAAAAAATAAAAAAATAAAAACGTAAACAACATAAACAACAAAAAAAATCCAAAAAATAAAACGTAAAACATAAAAAAATAAAAAAATGAAAAATAAAAAACAAATATTAAAAATTAAAAATTAAAAATGAAAACTTAAAAAATAAAAAAAGAGAAATAAGAAATAAAAAAATAAAAACATAAAAAACATAAAATCATAGAAAAATAAAAAATTAAAAGTAAAAAATTAAAAAAATTAAAAGTAAAAAATTTAAAACAAAAAATAAATAATAAATAAATAATAGAAAATAGAAAATAGAAAATAAAAAAGAAAAAAAAAAGAAATTAAAAAATAAAAAATAAAATTAAAAATTAAAAATTAAAAATTAAAAAATAAAAAATAAAAAATAAAAAATAAAAAATAGGAAATAAAAAATATAAAAAATAAAAAATAAGAAAGAATAAACAAAACTTCCACAAAATTTCGATAAGTTCATAAATTATCACACATTACTTTCATTCTCATTATTTTAACCCATCTAAACCCACCACATAATAAAGATACCAACTTCAGTATTTTCCAACCTATATCAACCCACTTCAATCTAGTTTAACCTATTTCAACCCACCTCAAAAAAAAAAAAAACCAACTTCAACCCACCTCAACCCACCTCAACCTACTTCAACCTACCTCACCCTTTTACCTACCCAATTTACCCACAAAAACAACAGGTAGTAAAATCTCACATGATACTTTACAAATTATTACAATTATGAAGGGGGTATGTTGAAGTTGGTTGAAGTGGGTTGAAGTTGGTTGAAGTAGGTTGAAGTTGGTTGAAGTTGATATTTTTTTTCAAGTGGGTTACAGTAGGTTGAAATAAGTTGAAGTAGGTTGAAGTGGGTTGAGGTTGGTAAATATGGATTGACCCACGAAAAGAACAGAGCCTAAATGTTGGAGAATTACGATTCAACTTAACTGTGTGAGATCTTAAGAAAGACTCACCATTTAAGAAGTCGCTTAAAATTTGATAATTGCATTCTTAATGATTTTAGATTAATAAAAAATCCTTGAGAAGTATTAATTGGTTAGAGTTTGAACTTCCTTTTCGCCTTGAAAGAGGGGCTTGATGATTCGATTATTGGTTTTGGAACTACCCATCAAAGAATAGCTGCTTGATTAATTCTTGAATTGGTAAATTGTTTGATTTGGATTGATTCCTTGATTATTTATCTATTGATTAGATAAGTAGTTTAGTTCAGTTTCAATTTACAAAACTTGATTTGGTTAGCCTGTCTAGAGGGAATATAATTCGTTAGTTTAACCTAATCTCTGTGGGATCGACCTTGATTTACTGCAATGCCACCTTGTGCATGTGACCCAATCACTAGGTGATGCCTTAAGATTGTGTGTCAATCATCTGAACAATTTGACAACCTTCTCCTTAGTTCTCTACATGACGATACTCCCTAGTCCCTACATCCCAAAATCATATATAGTCACATTTTGGGGATACAAGAATAATAAGCATTAAAGGCCTTTTCTAGTAATGCATGTTGAGGGATTTTCAACCAATCAAAATACTGGAAAATTCTTAGATACAAAACTTTGACACTAATATAAGAATATAACCATGTTTGATAAACAACTTTTTGGCCACAAAAAGAGCTTTTTGAGGTAGTTTTTTTGACTCTAATCAAAAAATTATTTAGAGAATTTAGTTGAAGAGCTTTTTTTATTAGTTTTTTGTGTCCAAAACGTTAACTTGTAAAAGACTCTTCGACGTAGCTTTTTTGAAGAGCTTTTTGATGTTTGCCACTAAAATGACCATATTAACCATAACAATTTTCACAAAATTACTTTAAGGGCCGCTCACAACAAAAACTCAACAAATATTTTTGAAATAATCATGTTGTGGTGGTCATGATATTTAAGTTAATGCCTTTTATTTTAATATTTTCTAAAATTTATCAAATAATTTATGTTAATTAGGTTACATAATAGATAAATAGCTTTTTATCATATAAATCTCAAATACTATTAAAAAGGAAATTAAGTCAGTGATGACCAACAGTTTATTATAACAAAAATTAGGTAAATATATAAATGTAATTTTATATATCGCACAATTCTTAATTCATACTTAGAAGAAAAAATAAATATACAATTTAGATAGTTATGTTAAAAAAAATAAGAAATTGAGTTAATGCTATAAGTGAAATTTTACAAAATAACCTTACTAGACACAACCAATTTCACCAAACATTTTTTTAGAAACAAATAATACAATCAACTAAGTCAAATATCTAATACAACCAAATAACATCTAACAGCTAATGTAATTAGCTAACAACTAATAGATGCTTGCCAAATAAGGCCTTTTTGAAGAGGTTTTTGAGCCAAAAGAGCTTTTTGGACCAAAATATGATGTTTGATCAAGTCATAAAGTAAATTTGGGTGTTTGGTAAGATAATTTTTTTAGAAGAGCTTCTTAGGTCAAAAAAGCTAATCTAAAAAAGCTAATTGTGTGAACTTTTTGAAAAATTAGTTTTTTTGTTCATAATTTTGCTAGAAACAGCTAATTTCACCAAACAATTTTTCTATAAATAACTAATTAAACAGATAGTACAAACAACTTATTCCAATAACTAACAGCTAATAACTAATATAAATAGCTAATACTTGTTTTCCAAATAGGGTCGATATGTTTGACAGTGATTACGAGATAGGGAGACTGTTAGATTTGTTTACAGATGGTAGCTGAGATTTATTACTAAAACCTCCAAAAAAGAATATTGAAATGAGACATTCGGATTCAAATTTCACATACTTTAATTTATTTCTTTGATTTATAATGGAGCACCTACGTCATTTTAGCACTTTTTTTGGCATCCCAGCAAAAATAAGTTTCCCCTATCAAGTTATTAGGCATCATGCAAAGCTAAATTAACATTGACATTAAAAAGAAATGTAAAAGTTTCCAATTTGTTTTGATGTTATTAGTCAATTTACCTTTGGCTAATTATTGTAGACCTGTTTAGCCGAACATATCTTGAGACGCAGATAAGAGGAAAAAGAATGTCACTATTGTCACTGACTTTAAAGAATAACGCAGGTATGTTTTTGTTTTGTATATATGTCTTTCATACTCTTTCTTGTCTCTACAATGCCTGATTTTGTGATTTGGTTTTCATTTTCTATTTGATTTAACATTTTTGCTTTAATCCCATGGCAATTGTAATCTTTATTGATGAAACTAGACTCGATTTCTTACTTTCTCTATCTCAAAAAATATATCCCTCTCAAAAAGAGGAGTCAGCTTTTTGTGAGAGAACAATCAGGTACTAATTTCTAAGAGAAACACTTAAAAGACAAATGGCATAATTAAATGGATAACCAGTTCACTAATAGAACATCTACAACCATGTGGAACTTGAACATAGATACTACAAACATCTAATAGATTTTAACATGTCAATCATATGTAAAGGTCTATAACACTTTAGGCTCCAAATTACCATTGGGTTTGGGTTCATGATGTGTTACAAATCCATATTTGGATTTCAATTTGAATATTTGATAGTAGTCCATAAAATTCATAAAATCTACAAAAAGAGAAAATAAAATACAAAATGCAGCATATAAAACATTTAAAAAAAGATAGTAGCGTTGCCTTTGTCAATGTGGGATAAGAAATTGTGCATTATGCTTTCCAGTCTATAATGGCATGATATTGATTTTCATCCAACTGAGCATCATCTACATGCAGGATGTTCGAAATGGTAACACCCCAAGTGTGGCTTAAAGAGATCGAAGTGACTATTTATATCACCAAAGGTGCACCTTCTTTTTCGGGAAGTTCACTCTTAAGAACTCCACAGTTAAGCGTGCTTGTTGTGGAGCAATCTTAGGATGGGTGATATCCTAGGAAGTTTCCCGAGTAGCGTGTGAGCGAGGACGAAGCACACCGGAAAGACTTGTGGTGATTTGTGGGGTCAGTCGACGATCCTTGAAGCCGTTATTGGTAAGACCCGCGACCGAGAGGGGTCGGGGCATTACAGATGGTATCAGAGCCGACCCGCGACCGTGAGCTGCGCTAGTGGATGGAGAGCCCATGGGCAATCACCTAGCGAGGCAAAGATATTGGGTATGGACCGCCGGTCAAGAGGACTCGTAAGCCGGTCGGTTAGTGAGGCACAACGAGGACGTTGTGCGCTTCAAGTGGGGCTGATTATAACTCCCCGAGTGTGGCTTAAAGAGATCAAACTGACTACTTATATCATCAAATGTGCACCTTTTTTTTTTTTTTCCGGGAAGTTCACTCTTAAGAATTCCACAGTTAAGCGTGCTTGCTGTGGAGCAATCTTAGGATAGGTGACCTCTTGGAAAGTTTTCCGAGTAGCGTGTGAGCGAGGACGAAGCATGTCGGAAAGACTTGTAGTGATTTATGGGGTCAGTCGACAATCCTTGAAGCTATTAGTGGTAAGATCCGCGACCGAGATGGGTCGGGGCATTACAGAAATAATATGAATGATGAATAGTTGCTATTTAAAAGGACATATCTCACTTTAATAGTATTGTAACTCATATGGTTGATCAAACAAATGGTTCGATGGAAGAACACTTCTCACCATGTCGTGGCTGAAATCGTTGTCCTAAAGGCCCTTTCACTTGGATAGTGGCACAAACATCATGTTCGAGAAGAGTTAGAGATATTTTGGCCAAATCAAGAAATAATAGGAAAAAAACAGAAGAAAACAAGGAGTTACAGAAGTGAAATCTCCAAGAATAGAACAACAAAATTTTCAGAAATCACAAAATCACATCACCTTGTTTTGAATCTAGCTATTACATGACAATTTCAAAGATGAAACCAACTTTAGTAGCAAAAGAACTAAGGGTAATGGACGAGAATAGTCTGAACTTTGGTGGTATTGAAGTGAAGCAAACAGAACTTCAAAAATAGCACCAAACACCATAAACTTTCCGCTTATTTGTTCTTAATAATTTGTATAGCAAATAGAGGGCATAAATCAGGTAATGAGCACTATATTTCTCTAATACAACTTATTGGGAATAAATTGACTAAAGTTTAAGAAGTTGGGTGCTTTTTTTGGAGTCTAGCTTATTCTAATCCAATATCCCCAATATTTGGATTATTTGTGCTAGAAAACACAAGTTAGTCAAAGCCCAAGCTCACACCAGCCATTCAAAAGCACATCTTTGTGGCCCACCTAACCAACCCCTAATAATCCTAAGAGAAATTTATCCATGGATGTTCGACTGAAGTTCTTTTTCTTTTTTGGTACTTTTGTTTCACTTTGGTGTTATTTTGGTCTGAGACTTGTGTGCCCCTACTATGACATGGCAGTAAGATGTCGGGTGCCAATGTCCTAATTACCCTCACTAATGGAGGGAAAAGTTAGGGTGATCAGGAGGGGTTGCTCTAGTAGAAGGGACTGTGTCCTAAATCTGGAGCCCCAACCTCCCTCTCTACTTGGCCCTCACTGAACTCTCTCTCTCTCTGTCTCTTTCGCTAGCTGAAGTCTTCCCCTGCACTGTGTGAAGAGCACTGTGAGTGGAGAAATTTCGGTACTGGAAAACCTGGGCGTCGACGGAGCCACGGTAATGAGTGGAAATGTGTGTGTGTGTGTCAGCTGTGAGTGGCCTTGGAATGTGATAGCAATGGTGTGGGGTTTGCATTGAATTGTTGCCAAAATTGTGAAATTACGAATTTTAATGAGAGGAGTGGGGGGTGATGATGTGTTTCTGTTACATTTGAAGGTAGTTTTAACTGACAGGGGTTAGGTTTAGCGTTGGGTTAATTGGAGGGTGTGAAGGGAAAGCTGGTATTGTGGAGTCATGGAACGCCTCATATGTATGGTGGTCGTCCTATAGTAAAGGTTAATTAAGGTAGTAATGTGATTATATTTGTTAACCCAGTAATTGTCATAAGATATCCACAGATGAAAATGATATATGGGTGGGGTAAAAGGGTTATATTAGGAGTGGGGAATAAGTTTTGGGGGAGTTGACCAAAGTAGTCAGTACGGAGGTCACATTGTATGTGATGGGCAAAGGAAAAGTAAGGGGTTGCAGTTGGAGGTATTAGACCATCATTGTACTTGTTAACCCATTGTGTCATGTAAGACAACCCAAGATGTGTATAACATAAAGTTGGGTTGAATATATGAAATTAGAAATAATTAGTAGGGGGATGGGGAGGAATGATTTAATGTTGATTCCTAATAATGTGGTGGTCCTCCATGTGATAGAGACAGGAAGAATACGTGAGTGGAGGAAGAAAACCATTGTTGAATTTGGTAACTCCTTTTGTTGTGTAAGCATATATGGGGAAATGAATGAGAAATAGTTGGTTTTAGTATGCTTTTTTTTTGGGAAGTATGTGATATGATGTGTAGTAAAATGGTTTACATAATCTACGAAGGGTATGTTGTATTTGTGTAGATGGTGCAGATATAACGACGTCGTTGGAGTGTGGTTGGTGCTGTGGACAAAGGAGGTAACTGTTTTGGAGGAGCAAGCAGTTGTTGGTCGGGAGGTGTTCGTGTACGTATGTTGGGGAGAGTACTTGGAGCATGGAGGTAATAGTATGTTGACATATCATGGCGGAAGTAGTGATTGTATTTTGGTAAGGGAAAATATAGGGCTTGGTCATGTTGTCAAGGTAGTGGAGGAGATGATAGATGAGGGTTTAAGGGAGCGTGGGATGTGGTATACTATGAAATTTTATCAGAATGTGTTAATGTCCTTACAAAGGGATGGGGATGTGGTGAAATCGGTAATAGGTAACGATGAGTTCTCGTATATGTATGTGGGTGAGAAGAAGGGGCTCATTCAGAGATCGATGCAAGAAAAACCAAATGTTGGAGCTGCTAAGTTGAAGGGTGAATGCAAAGTGGCTGAAACTGATCATACAGTTAGAAATGATGGCAGAAGATCTAGTACGGGTGTTATGACAAGGTAATATCGTTAGTTGTCGATGACGTTGTTTGTTGTTAATGTCATGTTAAATGCAATTTGAGAAATCTTAGTTGTAGGGGTTGAATGTAATGATGTTTGAATTGAATCTGCAGGGTTGAGCATGCAAATGTTGGGCAGCAGGGGCTAGATGGTGACGAAGCTGGGGCGAAAGAAGAAGTTGTTGATGATAGGGAATTACAGTCGCACGATTTAGCCATAGATTCAGAGGGTGAAACTAATGGCGAGTTAGGTTTGTGGTGCAGTTCTCGGGTAAATTTGGAAGCTTACAAGAGGAGGATATGGATGGGGAGGAATGAAACTGTAGGAAAGGGCTAGAAATTTCATTACCTGATGCGTTCAGGTACAACAGATGGAAGTATGCAATAGCTCACCAATTTGACTACCGATTGGAAAGAAACTGCAAGCAGCACATTGTGGTGAAGTGCAGAGGTAGATGATGTCCCTTTTTCATATGTGTACGGGGGCATTAGAAAGTAGATGGGATGATAGTGATGGAGTTCAGGGGCAATTTTGGGGATGAATGTGAAATGGAGAAAAGGGGGAAGAGGAGACTTAGAGCGAAGTTGCTTGTCCGCTTAATTAAAGCTAAGATCCGGTTATCCGTAGATTATTCACCGGCAGAGATAATGAAGGACCTGGAGCTGGAGTTGGGCATGACGTTGTCGTATATGCAGTCTTGGAGGTAAGAGAGTATGTTCAGATGTTAGCGATGGGGAAACCGGTGGATCATTACAAGTTATTGCCTTGGATGTGCGCTGCGATTGTGCGGGTAAATCTTGGTTCGAGGGCATTCGTTGAGTTGGATGGGTGCCGGTTCAAGCAAATTTTTGTCGCATTTGGTGTGTCTCTGAACGATTTTATATTGGGATGTTGGAAGATGTTATTTGTGAATGGGACTCATTTGGAGTGGGCCATATGAAGGGACCATGCTAGCTGCTGTGGCATTGGATGCAGATAACTATATCTTTGATGTCGCTTATGCAGTAGTGAGGGGAGAGACGAATGAGGATTTATTATGGTTCTTGACTGTGTTGCATGATTGTTTGGGCAGGTTGAAGCCCGTTATAATGTCAGATAGGAATAAGGGGTTGCTTGCTACTGTGCCACTTGTATCCGGGAAGGAGAATCACAGTTACTGTGTGCAACATTTGACAGAGAACCTAATGGGAGAAGGTTCGAAGTTAGGAATTAGGCGTAATGCATCAGAGGAGCTCGTACAGGATATGTTCAACCGAGTTGCATGCGCAACTAGTGCGGGTGAATATGACAGTGCAGTGGCTATATGGGTTGAGGAGCATGAACCTGAATGTTGGGCACAGTCCAAGTTTACAAAGGAAAGGTGAGGGAAGTTGAATAACAACCCGGCTAAAAGTTGGAATAATTGGATGTGGAATTTGAGGGTCCTATCAATCCCGTGGCTTGTGATTGGACATTTGTAGAAGCTTAAGAAGAAGTCCCAAACGGAAGGCGGAGTTGCAGAAATGGGAAAACAGTGTTAGTTGTAGGATTGAGAATTAGTTGAAGAGGGAACTTGAAGGCGCAGAGTCAATGATTAATATACAATTGTACAGCAGGGTCATCAGTGAGTATAGTGTCAGGCTGAGCAAAGTAGATGCTTAGTTATAAACCTGATGAATAGGACATGCAGTTATGAATGGTGGTAGATAAATGGATTCCTATGCGGGAATGCTATGGCAGTTATAAGGCGGGAGAAGAAATGGGTCTATGATTATGTCAGTGTATGTTACAAGGGACCGATGCAAGCGACATGCTACATGAACATTGTGCATCCCATGGAGACAAATGACATGGCGTCCGTCGACGATAGAATTGGTCATGTTGCTGGTGGCGATTCTCTAGATGATGACTACCACCGACGCATTCTACCTCCTCTTAATCCACGCAAGCGAGGCCGACCACAATCAAAGAGGAGGGAATCATAGACACAAGGACTACGAAGAAAGAGATGTTCAAAATGTGGTGAGCTACGCACTACAAGAACACATGCAGGAACCCACGAGTTGACTTCGATGCTGACTATGAAGGGGATGTTGTTGTTGTGGAAGACTTGCTGGATAGGACGTACTCAAATGTACATGGAATATAAGCCAGTTGTCCTTGGAAGATAAGTACCTAGCAAATTTTTAGGGGGAAGTTAAGGTGTACATTGTCTGAGGATGGCGTGTCTGTAGTTTCCCCTCACATATGTGTTGGTGTTGTTTATTTTTGGATATCATGTGTTCTTCCCTGTATTGTCTGTTGTTGTGCCGAATGTTATTGTGGGTGACATGTGCAATAGACATGGACTACATGCTGACATCATTATTGTTTAGAGTACACTGTTTGCGATTCACCACTAAGTTGGTCACAACACTGACAGGGAATCCCAATATCTTCTCGTGTAGAAGAACAGGTTGCATGTTGTTCACCTCATTCTGGATACATGCTAACCCATTTGTAAACAGTCAAAAACCCGGGAGAGAACTGTTAACGGTGAGGGCGCGGAATATGCAGCCACCTGCCCATATCCATTTTAGAGGTCGACCAATTTGCAGTATCAGTGGTTATGTACAGTGGTGTAGTAGTGCAAATATAGTACTGCACACATTTTATATATGTACATATGTTTTGAGGACACATTCAACAACAATGTGAAAAACGCATGCTACAAATGTGAAGAATTTGCTGTGTGGATGACCATTCTCATATTTTTGCTGATTTTCCTTTATGTTGGTAACACACTTGAGAAATGAAGGGTTAGAAATCACTGTATTCATTTGAATGTAATATAGTATTTTGAAATGTCATTAACAATGTCGAGTTTTAAATAAAAATGATATCATATATGAACTAATTTTTATATACATATGTACGACATATGTTTCTCATTTTTTGGAAATTATACAAATTTATGTATAGTTGTCTCATGGAATTTTTTTGAACTGATTGTTATTGCTATAAATAAGTAATGTAACCAAATTGGTTTTCCTCCTCTTTTTTTTTTTTAAGTCATCATATTTGATTCTATAACTTATGTTTTCTCCTGTTTGTGATGATGACTAAATAGCTTCAAATGCACGAACATTTTGAAGGATTTGACTTTTTACGATTCCTGAAAGTATATATTACCTCTTGAGCATGCAAAGCATGGGATGTATCTTAGTTGCGTACAAATTGTACGTGATATGGATGGAAAATGAGTTCATTTCTGGCGCACTTAATTTGGAGGCAGTTCCGCATTGACGTAAACGTCAAGGACTTTATAAATTGCACAGTGTATGGGTTCAATACGTCGTTTAGTTCTCCGTGACTTTGTTGCGATGTGGGTTCTCAATACACAAACTATGGGTTACTTAAACA
This sequence comes from Carnegiea gigantea, assembly GCA_029747015.1. Taxonomy (NCBI): domain Eukaryota; kingdom Viridiplantae; phylum Streptophyta; class Magnoliopsida; order Caryophyllales; family Cactaceae; genus Carnegiea; species Carnegiea gigantea. Next base: position 504,417 of record JAKOGI010000040.1, read on the forward strand.
TTTCGTAGTGTATGTATGGAATACATCATTTATGTGTGACGGCGTTTAGGCAAACACAAACGGCAGAGTGTGTACATTATAAATTGTACATTACATGGGTAGAGTAGGTAATTTAGGCACACATCATTTTTATATCATGTGATTTATGAGGACCTAAGGAAATGAATTATGGTAGGTTGATGCTATGTCAAGGAAAAACACGTGGTCATTGGTGGCGTTAGGTGTAAGTTTAGAATGGTAGGTGCATTTAATGCAACTGTACCCTATGTGGGGGATAAGTCTAGGTTACTGCAGTTGCATTGATTAGCAACAACGTTAAAGAAGGGAGGTTGGATAATGAGGTATAACTTGTGTTAATTGCAGGATGTTCCTTTATTTAAGCAAATGTGAGTACTTAGGTGGTAAGTTGGTTCCCTTATCTCACCCAAACACGGTTATTACAAAAGTAACAAGTGCTCCGCACTTTTGATGAAATTGCGAGTGACGGGTGCACGGCTGCTGAAAGCGGTGGACCACTCGGCTCTGACACTTCTGAGGACCAGTGGGACGGGTCGTGTAGTTGTTGCAGAATGACCTAGTATTGTAAGTGTGGCCTTGAGGCGGTCGAGAGGGAAAGCAATGATAACTACCGTAGGCGTTATGCTCGGTGTCCAAAAAGGGTAAGTTCCAAATGTACATGAAATTGTAAACCTATATACACATGATTGTAAAATGTGAACAATGTATGCTACGGGACGGCAACCATTGTGACACCTTCCATGTGTGTTCTGTTAATATATTTGTGTAGGATGACATTGCATGTGATTTCTTCATGTTTGTCGATCTCGTGTACACGACACGATCTATGGAAGTTATCAACCAGTTGGTGGAGGAGCACATTGACACTAGAGACTGAGTGCATGGAGATCGAAATGAACGTTATTGGGCAGACCATGATGACATGAATGTTGTGCATGGACTTAGGATGAGGTGGCCAAGCTGCAGAACATGCTCCAGATTTGTGTTGCTGTTATGACGGTCATCGTTGCGATTGCATTCATGACCTGGCTGACATAGGTTGCAGTTGCACTCTTGACGTAGTAGTACACGTTATCGTCCCATAAGGTTTGTCAATGTGGCGATGTTTTGGACACAATCATACACCACCATGAATGGAAAGTAAATGTCTCCATCTTGTAAAGGAAGGAAGGTTCAATGTGTTACTGTGTTTTGCGTTTGTACTTCATAACTGGTGATGTTGTACAGAATACTACTATGTAATGTGTAAGTACTTCCTTTCATGTCTAACGTTCCGAGTATGCGCATTATTTGTATACGGTAGATGTTTATCATTAATCATGACACTGACATATTTGCACGCCCTAACAGCGAACTAACCTGGTTGATATGTTGCTGTAACCCAGGGTGTCCTTGTACGATATCCGAGTTGATTGTAAGGGTATGTGCCATAGGGAAGGTCCAAATTAGATTCTCCATCCAGTACAATTAGCCATAATAGTTTCAGTGTCGCCTTTGTGAGAACTTCAACGGACTATGACAACCCCTGAATGACTACAACATAACCCAGTATAGTTTGCATTATGTTTTAGGTTGTCATACAAGTGGTTAGGAGCAATAACTGGTTTGCCACCCCTTACCCTATATTGGAACATGCAGGGTCCTGCTCAGAGACCATCATATTGAGGATAGGAATGAAATGATGAGGAAATAAAGATCCTATGAACTACTTATAGACAACCTGGGTTTCTAAACATGCAATGTCGGGTTATTTCTTGCAACCATTGGTGTTATCCAAGCAGAGTCTACCAGCTAGATGTTGGAAACTGGTGGTGTGGACCATGCTCAGACAATGATGGTGGATATGTTGCGACACCTGTTAAAGGAGGCCCTATTTCATAACAAAATTACAAACATGATATTAGCGCCTGTAATAAACAGACGAATGACAACAACCACATTTGTTGTAGTCTCACCTTCGCCATGAAGGACACGTGGTTTAGGTCACTACGGAAACCATACAGGAACACCTTCGATGAGTCCCACAGGACTGCCACTCCTCCCAGAAAACCCAACATGTCAATTTAGAAGTAATTCATCCTGTATACCTAGCTTAGGAGCTGACAAGCGTTTCTTTGACAAGCACGTGTCTCAGTTAGGATGACAACGAGTGAGTGAGTTGTTGTTCTCAACGTGAACAAATTCAGTCTGAAGGTGGCTCTTGCTATACCTCTACAATTCCATGTACATATCCGAATGTCTGTCGTTGTCGAAAGTGGCATGCCTTGTGGCACTCCTCGCCTGGACTTGGTACTTTAAAGTTCAATGTACGACTCCATCCAACTATTGTACGGTCCGCAAGGTGACGTCTACCTCAGCCGTTGCACATCCAGGAGGGAGGACATGCATGTATGTGTCGTCAGTCCACCCACCGTGTTCAGTGGCTTAGAGATGGTCGGAGCAAACGTATACGCACGACGCACTGAAGGATGGAGTATGGGTGGGGTCAATGTCAAAAGCCTCCAGTAGACACCCTCTCGTTCCAACATAGTCTCCACACGGAATATCCGTCTCCCATCTTCCCAAACACGTGATCTCTACTTATGACCCTAGTTCCTATCAAACTCTTTATAATTGGCACAAGAACTGGTACAATCCTACCTCCTCGGAGCATGCACTTCATGTTGGTATACTGCTTTTTTTTTACATCGGTGAAGTCATCGTCCATGAAAGACTATAAGGTTACATTTGGAAGAGGGGTGAATTGAAGATCCTCAACCCATCCCAACATTAGTAGTGCTTGATTATCATCATCATTGTTGGTCATAATGATGATATTATGAAGGAGGGTCCTTCAATATGTGTGTTGTGTTTACTAGGGTTGTCGGGTAATGGAGGGGGGAGCACATAATGTCAAGTCTTATGTACATAACACTGCCATCAATATCCCAAGCAACATCAGCTACTTTCATTGGTACTATATACGTATACATGTGGGGATGCGGTAACGATAGCTTGTACAGTTAGGTGGGAGTGGCTACGAATTTAGTTCATATGTATATCAAAATATGTACTTCTATGTATAAT
>JAKOGI010000040.1:512500-532500 GCA_029747015.1 Carnegiea gigantea
ATATGCGTGATTACGTTGCAGATTGTATAGAGTGATACAAATGGTGATAGTGTTTATGCTCATACCTGTTCACCGGCCACCTCCTCATACTATGCTGCATAAGGACCTGAACTTATACCCTTTGTAACTCTACCGCCCTTGCTTCCATAAGCATCCTGCACAATAACCACAATTGTAACGACGGGGATAATAAACATCACATTGACAAAAACTTGTGCGGATCACGTTTGTCGGTTTGTGTGAAAGAATGCAATTGACTCTCACCATTTTCACCGCATCTGCTGCGGTTTGGTCGACATCATCACCTCCTTCTGCTGACTCGGCTAGGGGAACCGCATCTATGGCCTCCTCCTACACAGTGGACCCCAACGGTTGCCTTACCGCACGTCTCCCTCCTGGGTTTGTGTATGGGGAGCGTAAGGCCCCGAAATTTTTGTTACTTATTTTATGTTGTACCTATTTTATTTTAGGCACATGTGTGTATTTTACATTATTATTATTATGTTTTAGGGAATAATTAGGGTATGTCTCATTTAGTAGTTGTGCAAAAAAAAAAAAAAAGAAACGGAAGGAAGGAGAGTCAAAAAAAGGGGGCTTGACCCCTCCCAAAAAAAAGAAAAAAAACAAAGGGGATTTTTCTTCTGAAATTCACGTGATGTTCATCAAGGGGAAGGGGGGTTCTCTGCTTTCTTCCCCCAAACTCAAACCCACGCATAGAGAGAGGAGAGAGAAGAAGAAGAAGAAGACGAAGAAGAAGAAGAAGAAGAAGAAGAAAAAAAGGAGAAGAAGAAGGAGAAGAAGATTAAAGTTTTTGATTTTGAAATCAATTCAAGGTGAGTAATTCTTACTTTTCTCAATCTAAAATTGATTAGGGCAAGATGAATTTGATTATTTATGCTTGAAATTGAGAAATCAATTGAGAATTGAGGCTTTGAATTTGATGTTTTAGGGTTTAGTAGATTAGAACCCTAATTCCACCTCTTAGAAATCCACCTCTATGATTTATACGTTTAATTGTGATCTTTGGATTAATTGGGTGTTGTGAATTGATGATTATGTTATGAATTCATCCAAGTACATGCTAAACTATGAATTTTTGGATTGATTATTGGTGTTGGAAGAACAAAATGGAAGAAGAATAAAGGGTGGAATTTCGGATTTTGCACACAACTAGGCACTGTTTGATTTTTTGTGAATTATTGGCTTGGCAAAAATTCCTGACATTTTTACTGTAAGTTACACATGATATTAGGCAATTTCGTAAACATTTTTGTGAATTTTTGATTTGTGGTTTGTGAGTTATGAATTTTTGATCCAATCTTCCCTGTAAATTCATGCTGAAATTTGGTTGATGTTTTTATTATTGTGAGCTATTAGGTTGGAGAAAAATTATGAAAATTTTATTGTAGAATATTCATGTTATTTGGCAATTTCATGTGAAGTTTCGTAAATTTTGAATATGTAATTTGTGAGTTATGAATTTTTGATTGAACTGCCCTGTTTTATTGCCCAGAGTTCGGTTGCTGTCTGAATTTTCTGGTAATTATTCACTTGGCATAAAATTGTGAAAATTTTAACATAGATTCTCTATAATGTATGTAAATTTTGTGGAAAGTTCTGTGAACTTTGGAGATGTACTCCATGAGTTGTGGATTTTTGATTGAAGTTGTGCTGTTTTAAAGCATACTTCTTGGTACCGTTTCGGTTATTATGGAGGACTCGCTCAACATAAAGTTATGAAAATATTATAGTGAATGCATGGTATTATTTGGTAATTGTCTGTCAATTTTTATTCATATTGGATGTGTATCCTATATCTATTATGTTCACAAATATCACAAACACACACAAACACATTTATGTCATGGAACAGGCAATTAGAGTAGCTTAGTCGTACTTGTCGTATACCAGGTACGATTTAAGGACTCTCGTTTTCACTTAAGTCCCTAAAGAAACTCTGCTGTTAGTCTATTTACTAAACTAACAATAATTATCCCATACCAATCATATTCTTTGGGCCCATAGTCCTCACTAGAATCCAAAAGAACGCAAAATCTGCTAAGCAACCTAACGGCCACTCCATAACTATAATCGGCACATACATCAAAGCAACTTTATCACAAAAGTTCACATACTAGCCATAAACACATAACATGTGTCTTAAAACATGCTCATCAATCCCATATGCATTTCAAAGTCAATCATAAGCTTATAGATATTTTGAATGAACCTTCAAATCCAAAACCAAATCCAAAATCCAAAACTAAGATCAAAATTGATTTCGTAACTTATTCAAATTTCAAATCCAAACGAAACCCAATTCCACATCACATCCAAAATTCAAATCCAAGCCAAACTAATTCCATAAGATATCTAAGTCCAAATCCAAGCCAAAACCAATTTCACAACGCATCACATATTCTTAACTGAATGCAAAACTTTTAGTTTAGGGGAAGTCAACTCATGACTCGCACAAAGAACCATCACAAAATACAAGGACCACAAACAATCCTGGCAGACCGGGCAATGTCCACTCAAGGTACCAATTAGGGACCCAACGTTCTAGAGTATGTAGAGATCCTCAAATCACAAACTAATGAGTCACATTCATATCCTAGAGTACTAGGGACCCATACAGCTCCCACGTAACACAAACTGAAGAGTCAATTGGCGGACCGAGCAGTGCTCACTCAAGGTACCAACCAATGACTCACACAGCTCCAAGCACAAAGACAACTACTTCTATGGCCATAGCTCTAGAATGCTCTCAATAGCCTCAGACAAGACATGATCTTCTTTCCCCAAAAACGTAACTTAATGAAATCATATAATCACATTTTTATTTTCAAAGAAATTCAGTTCCACAATTTGAACAAAAACGTAATCAAAACAAAGCATAATTCCACTCAAAATAATTTTCGCAAATTTCTAATAAATCATAACCACATTTTACGATTGAAATCATCACAAACGTGATGATTATTTAATTCAGGCGTACGAATAACCCATAATTATACCAAAAATAACATTTCACTCAAAAATTCGTAACTCAAAGGATACACATCCAACATGAACAAAAATTGACAGACAATTACCAAATAATACCATGCATTCACTATAATATTTTCATAACTTTATGCTGAGCCAGTCCTCCATAATAACCGAAATAGTACCAAGAATTATGCTTTAAAACAACACAACTTCAATCAAAAATCCACAACTCATGGAGTACATCTCCAAAGTTCATAGAACTTTTCACAAAATTTACATACATCATAGAGAATCTATCTTAAAAGGTTCACAATTTTATGCCAAGTCAATAATTACCAAAAAATTCAAACAGCAACTGAACTCTGGGCACTAAAACAGGGCAGTTCCATCAAAAATTCATAACTCACAAATTACATATCCAAAATTTACGAAATTTCACACAAAATTTCCAAATAACATGAATATTCTACAGTAAAATTTTCATAATTTTTCTCCAACCCAATAGTTCACAATAATCAAAACATCAACCGAATTTCAGCATGAATTTACAGGGCAGATTCGATCAAAACTTTGTAACTCACAAACCACATATCACAAATTCACGAAAATTTGTATGAAATTGCCCAATATCATGGTAACCTACAGTAAAAATCTCAGGAATTTTTGCCAACCCAATAATTCACAAAAAATCAAATAGTGCCCAGCTATGTGCAAAATCTGAAATTCCACCCTTTATTCTTCTTCCATTTTGTTCTTCCAACACCAATAATCAATCCAAAAATTTATAGTTTAGCATGTATTTGGATGAATTCATAACATAATCATCAATTCACAACACTCAATTAATCCAAAGATCACAATTAAACATACAACTCATAGAGGTGGATTTCTAAGAGGTGAAATTAGGGTTCTAATCTGCTAGACCCTAAAACATCAAATTCAAAGACTCAATTCTCAATTAATTTCTCAATTTCAAGCATAAATAATCAAATTCATCTTGTCCTAATCAATTTTAGATTGAGAAAAACAAGAATTACTCATCTGGAATTGATTTCAAAATCAAAAACTTTAATCTTCTTCTCCTTCTTCTTCTTCTCCTTTTCTTCTTCTTCTTCTCTCTCCTCTCTCTATGCGTGGGTTTGAGTTTTGGGGAAGAAAGCAGAGAACCCCCCTTCCCCTTGATGAACATCACGTGAATTTGAGAAGAAAAATCCCCTGTGTTTTTTTTTCTTTTTTTTCTGGGGGGGTCAAGCCCCCTTTTTGACGCTCCTTCCTTCCTTTTCTTTTTTTTTTGCACAAGTACTAAATGAGACATACCCTAATTATTCCCCAAAACATAATAATAATAATGTAAAATACACACATGTGCCTAAAATAAAATAGGTACAACATAAAATAAGTAGCAAAAAATTCGGGGCGTTAGAGGGAGACACAGGCTCGAGCTGCTCTTCCATGCCTTGCTGTTCTCTTCAACTATTTGGCAATGTTGGAGGAACTTCCCTGTTGTTGAACCTCCGCACTGGGTTCCTGCCTCTCAGGTGCTGGTGTTGCAACACCAGCACTCCAGTACTTAGTCGATGAGGGATTTGGTCCTGCAGCTTGCTCCACAATTTCACCTAGGTCTGCCCCTGGTGAACCCTTCCATTCGGACGTCTTCAGCCTGCCCCGCATCCCCCTCATCCCCACTGCCCAGGTCTGCATTGTATGCACTGCATTACTGCTCCTCCCCTGCAGGTGTCCCAGCTGGCTGAAAAAGTGTGGTATGTACAGCAGCAGTGCATGTCCGTTCTTCCACCACAAGTGCAGTCTCATTAACCCCACCTGCACGGAGAACACTGCTGTCCCCTCCCTGAACAGCTTTTGCGCCTGGCACACTAGACGCAGCATCATCATCGACCCCAACTTTGGTTTGCATATCTGCCAACTGAAGTGCTCCTGCGGGGGGAATTGTCATACCTTCCGTGCACACACCAACATCCTCCACCAAATCCGTCTCCGCTACACTATCACTCTTAGCCATTAGGGACCCACACTCAGTTCCCATATTTTCCCTCCCATGTGTGGCATGTGATACCCAGGACTGCCCATATCGCGACTGATGTGCACACTATCTTACTCGTGATAGGCCGCTTGTGGTCTGACATCAGCATCAACACCACAGTCACCCACTTTTCTGTAACTCTGCCATGCGTGCCTTCCATAATTCCAACTCTGCACGTGTCGAGGCATGGGCTTCTTTCTCTTTGCGCAACGAATGCCGCAACCGCCTCAGCCGCTCTTCAAATGACAACACCGAGTGCACGGACAACCAAACCCAACGGTTGAACATGTAACATAATAATCCCACTCCCCATTGTCCCCCGCCCTAGCAGACTAATTTAAACGCACTAACGACTTACCTCCCCATCTTCCACATAATAACGGAAGTCATTTACATCGATGAAGTCCCTCACAATCGGCTTCTCCACCTCCTCAGCACGCAGATGCATGACCGGTATGATCTGCAGTGTCGCAGCATGTGAAACTGTTAGTGCAAATCCCCGATATGGTGCCGCATACATAAATACATTTCCCGCACATCACCACAGGCATTGCTTCCATACATTACATACCTCATTCTCGGTGATTCCAGCGACAAGTTCGAATCCATCATACCAACCTCTATAGTAGCCGTCAGACCAACTGACTATCTGTGGAAACGTCCGCTTCTCAAATGCATCAAACTGTGTTGTGTGCTCATAAAAGCAGACCTACATAAATATAGACAATGAATGCCACGTTGCACGATGATACCCCAACCCATACATGTATCGCGCTATCCACCCCCTCCAGGCACAACACACACAAGCACATGGCATTGCCACCCACCCGAATTTGAAATCACAAACACAAATTAGGAGTTGTACCTGAATGAGCAGGGAGAACCCATTGAACTGAATGTGCGAAATAGGGTTGCAGAGCTTCCTCTGCATATCATCTAATAAATGCACCATGTATCACCACACCGCTTCTGCCCATGCATAACGACTCATCCTGTGCACATCATTCACATACCATTGTAACTCCCATGTCGCTCCATACACAGCACGAGGGAACAACAATCCACTCAGAACCAACCATGTGTACAATTTCAGCCACAACTCCAGCTGCTCCTCTCCCGCATTCTTCTCACATAGGTACACCATCATAGCAATGAAGTTCTTATACACACAGTTATCCCTACTTCCTTTCCCAACCTTCCTTTTCCTCAACTCCGCCTGCTCTTCCTCATGCACTCTCTACCTCACCATGTCCCCAAAGTCTGTCGTCACCTTATCATCATCGAATTGAACCCTTTCTCCAGTTGCAGGCAACCCTGTTAGGAGTACATAATCAAACACAGATAAGGGGACCAACCTGTCCGCCAATCTAAATGCCTGCTATGCGGCACCTAACACTTGGCAAGTGCAAGTGCCGAGTTCCGTTCCATGGCAAATGAACTGTACTTGAGGATTGGTCTCAACACCATCCCTGTCACTGCTTTCTTCTGCACATTAGATATAGCCTCATTCAAACTCACCACGCGGTCTATGGGTACCTTCCCCTAATAGTTACACCTCCACACTTTTCATCTTTTAATAGGTGCTCCTGCACCATCACCTGCAGCCTTCCTCCTCCCCCTCCTCTATTGCCCGGGCATAACCTTCTTCCTCCTACTGCCCTCGTCTGCTTCAACATCGGACACATTCTCCAACTCTGCCTCAGACACCAACGACACATTAGGACTATCATTAGCATCGGCATCAACTCCTCCATTAGGTTAGCCTCCTCAAAATACCTCCACAGAACCTCCACTTTGGGGACATTACTTACCCACTTCCCATGTCTCATACTTCTCCCCTCCCCTTCAGTATTAAAACCTCACCTCAAATCCTCCGTAAACTCCGACTCAGACTCCAATGACACATTGTCACCACTACTACCCCCCCTCCACTTCCCTCCCCCATATACTCACTCGCAGATGAAGTGGCCCTATCCTCACCCTCATCCACTGCATACCGTCTACGTGACTCCCTTCGCAATACATACGAACCCCTTCCCTCCTCCTGCTTCGACATTATATGCTGTTTTGATGATGTCTCCCCCTTATCACTATCCACGGTACACCCCCGTTTACTGTACGTCCGTTGTTCCATTGGCAACACCTACAGAGACCACACAAACATCGTCACATAGCCGACATCCTATAACACACAATGACAAGACACATACACAAATATAAATATAAATCATTTCCAGTAACATTCACTATTTCACCGTAAACTTCTCCCGGGTTTGCATTCACAGTTGACAGGGATAACACTTATGTCATTTAATAAAATCATCGCATACCACAACAACCACCCCCCTTTACTCCCCCACCCCTCCTATACACAATGATAGCAAACAAAAACACATGAAATTGCTCCCCATACGCAACCCTTCTTTTAGCATACTCATTTTCTAGGTTTCTAACGACAATTCCAGGGGACAACATGTATGTTATGCAACAAAAATCATCCATTCTGATACCCATCCTGTAGCATTTATCCCCTGACCCCTCCTACATACCATCAGTACCCACATACCAACTGACAACACCCCCCATAAACATCCCTCCGTTTACCATATCTTATCCCGGGTTTCCCTCCACACTACAAGGGCATCAAAGTCACGCCATGCAACATTAACACAAACAATTAACACAACCATCTACCCTACACCCCCTAAACCCTACTACACACATTGACAACAAACATTACCACATTCAATAACTCTAGACACATGCTCATCTACTCACCATTTACCTTTCCCAGGTTCCCATTCGTAGATGAAACAGATTACGGTCACTCTATCGAACACAACCTAACAACCATACACCATATAACCCTGACACCATAGTACACACAATCAAAATAGAATGAACATATTTAAAACACTCCTTCGAATCATTGCTTCTTTCTGCACACTCTTTTCCCGGGTTTACATTCGCAGTAAAAGGGATATCAGCTATATCATTCCACCAACATATACCCACTCATGCCAACCATCTTGGGACTCACATCTCCCCCCACAACTTCAATCTTCGTTCCTGTAAACAACCAAAACACTAAAACCTGAATTCATGCCCAAACTCTGACATCCTAAATTCCACCTTCACTCTGACCAATCTTAATTGCTCAGTTCATTTCAACTGCACCACAATTTGGACACTAAGTACATAACTGTTTACCTAGAATAAACAACGAAGGAAGAGAACTTACCTCTGATTCGAAGTCCCCAACACCATGCATATGCAAGTCCTCCCACCAACGGTATCACAGACTTCCTTCAACCACCACCACCTTGAGATCCCGTCACACTTCCCCTTCAACGTCTGCACAAACAACTTCCGAGGACAGTCTCTCTTCTCCTTCCGCCTGTTGGCCTTCTCAACTTCTCCCCTTTCTCAATCAACGTCCCCACAATAACTTGCACCATACTGAACCCTGCATAAGAAATTCTAATTTTGGGGGATTTTTCTTTTTTTTTCCCCACTTTCGGACAAGCATATATCCGTTTCCACCTAAAAAACCACCCTCAAGGCTACGAATGACATTTCCTTCACCGCTTTCTCCCCCAGCTTGCCACGTCAAAACGTTTGCTAAACTAATTTTAGACCAAAACAACACCAAAGTGAAAGAGAAGTACCAAAAAAGAAAAAAGAACTTCAGTCCAACAGCCATAGGTAAATTTCCCTTATCCTAATCAAAGCCATGGAGAGCACTCAAGGATGTTGGCCACCCATTTTCAACTCTTTCCTTTTCTTTTAGTAGAAAAGTTTTTTCTCTTCCAGATCCAATTTTCATGAGCCCATTTTTTGAATTTTGTTTTTTGAGAGGAGGATATATACATGTTTACTTAGGTGACTCTTCTCATGAGGGTTCTACCTAAATTATTATCACAAAATGACTGAGAAAGAAAAGGAGCAACTAGATACCCAAATAACAGGATGAGAAGAATTATAGCCCATTCAGGCCGTCTAATCTATAACTCCGTTAGGTTCGTAGTATATGAGTCGGAAGAAGGTTTTTATAGTTAAATCCGTAAAGATTCGTATATCTTTGACAACGTGGTCAGTTTGCTACTAGGTTGGATGTCCTTCAACTTCATCAATGATAGTTTTGTTGTTCCTTTCAATCTCTATGAATCTGTATCCTGTTTCGACTACTTTTTGTAGTCCTCATCTTAATGTCATGGCTTCTGCAATTAGGATTGACTTTGTCCCAAAGTAGTGTTCCCTTGCTTGTAGAAATCGACCTCTCTAATTACCAAGAACAGTGCTATCAGGTATGTTTTGACTGATAAGACTCCCATCAAAATTAAGTTTGACGAATCCCCCACTTGGTTCTTCCTACTAACTAATTGATATGATTTCTAAGGTTAAATCGGTTGAGAGGAAGCTTGAACATGCGGCGAAAAATAATTTCTTGATCTCTACTCGACACTTGCTCTTTTTGCTATGATGATGACTCAGATTGGTTTGAATATCTTCTGACTGAAGATGGTGGCATTCCGTTCCTTCCAAAAGCTCCAAGGGATGTAGGTGGTTTTGTGGAGCATAATCTTGTTGAGGGAGGATTGGAGGAGATGTAGTGTGCTATGCCCATCAATGTTAGGTGATATAAAGTTTTGTAATCTATTGATGAGAATGTGCTAGCACCCAAGTCTTTTTGGCAAAGGGACCTTGAACAAAAAGATGATCAAATGTATCAATATCTCCGACAAAGAGGGCACAGTGCATCTATATTTCTTAAAGTGTGTACCTCTTAGGGGGAGGCCACTTTGGAAAATTTGCCACAAAAAGATTTTCAACTTGGTGGAATATTAGTCCTACAAATCTAATTTCCGTTCTATTAAGTTCATGATACATCCAAGTAGTTGATTTTGCATTGAGAAATTACCATTGCCAATAAGGCTCATTTTCTTCACCTTTCCTTAGATACTTGTTGATAATTATGATGGACCAGTATTAGATGATGCTAAATAGTGATATAAAGACTCTAGCATATAATGTCTCAAAATCGCTCTTTCACGTGGGTGTGACAGCCACGTTCCACTCATGAGATGATAATTCTTCTAGAACTCGGTATTCAGTGCAAAAGCTATTGGTCTGTGGTCGTTCATATCATTATTATTGTTATTGAGTTGAATATTAGTCTTGCACGATCTAATTTTCATTGCGAGTAGTTGATACAGTAAGTTTATGATACATCCAAGCAGCTGATTTTGTTGAGAAATTACCATTACCAATAAGGCTCATTTTGTTCAACTTTCATTAGATATTTATTGATACTTGTGATTGACCACTGTTAAATTATGCTAGACAGTATTAGATTAAATACTTATGTTTACCAACTGATTTTCAACTTTTAAATACATTCTTAAAATTTGTTATGTAGGTCTATTGAAAATTATCTCTCTGCATACAGTCATGTGCATAGGGATAAGGTTGATTACATCTAGATCTCTCCAGACTCATACTGAGAATTATTATTGTTGTTGTCGTATTAAATAAAATTAAATGATATTGAATTGAAATGAATAAAACTGAATAATGCTAAATAGTCATGATAATCTAGCATATAATGTCCCAAAAATGCCCTTCACATGGCTGTGAATGTGTGATAGCAATGTCCTACTCATGAGATGATGGTTCTAGAACTCGGTTTATGCAAAATTTATTGGTATGCGGTTGTGCACGTCATTATCATTGTTATTTTCTAATCCAGGCAAAGCTACAAATTAGAAGCAATAATCTTGATCCAGAAAACGAGGCCACATGAACGTCAGCGCATGCATCATGGCATTTGATTTGCTAATTGGCGTTTAAATAATGAAAAGGCTTCGCCAAGTTGAGTGTTCATCCATGCACGCGCAATTATAAAATTCCAATCCCCATTTCCAGCCATCTACAAATTCAACACCCCCCCCCCCCCCCCCCAAAAAAAAAGTGATGAAAGACAAGTTCCTTGCACACCCTTCGGCCTTCCACTGCGAAAATGAAAGTTTTATTTGACAAACAGCTATTAACTATTTGTATTAGTTATTAGTTATTTAAATTAATTGTTTACATTAATTGTTTGAATTAACTGTTTATAAAAGAAGTGTTTGGTAAAATTAGTTGTTTTTAAAAAAGATATTCAGTAAAATTTCATTTGTGCCCTTATCTCTAAATTACTTTTTAAATAAATTTTTTTTTCATTTACTAATTATCTTATTTTCTTTCCAAAAAGAATTAAATTGATGTTATATGTACAAGTTAACTTTATTGATAAAATCTTAATTTGTTACTTGTACATAATTTGTATTCTTATTAATCTTTTTTTCTTTTCAACTTGTGTATATCTGTGTATATGACAATTATGTCTTAAAATATTATTTTATTATTTGCTACATATTTTATTATTTTAAATTGAAATTTATATATTCTAATAACTTAATCTTGCATGGATTAAATGATACACAACATTAAATATCACTACAAAATGCTAATAACATATGGTATAATTTTTTCAAACTCTTCGATAATTATGTCATTTTTACAAGCAGCTATTTTCAAAAGACCAATGGAAATAGGAAAAAGACTAATGGAAATAGCCTTTTGAGAAAGAGCTGTTTGGGTCCAACCAGCTCTTCCAAACAACTCTTCAACCAAACACCAATTTAACTGTTTTGACTAATTAACCCCAAAAAACTCTTTTCCTCCGATAAACTCTTGCAACCAAACACCTCCTAACTTATTCCCAATTTTCCTTTGTATTTCTACCGCAAAAATGTTGATTTTACAGTTGCAATGGGAAAAAAATAACAATGAATAGATACAAGAAGGTAACAAAACTCCTATTTAATACTAACATCCTTCGTTTTTCTTTTTAAAAGAAAAAACTATGTAACGTCACTATCCGGCAAACTCTATCCTTCAGACAGCAAAGAATAATCATTTTTGTGAAAGGTACAAGGGGAGAAAAGAACCAAGCACATATGAACTATGATGCTTTTTACAAAAGACAGGCGCAAAACTGTAAGGGTGTTTCTTCCTGTCATCTCTGCTGAGAATTTAGGGGCAATGGGTTCATTTGGATCTCCCCACGTTCCCAGTCTGAGAACGTCCCAAACTTCTCAGCTTCTCTTGCAATCTGGACATCACTAGGGAAGTAATATTGACTGAAAACTATCACAATGAAACGAGGGACTAAGCCGGCAACTGCGATGATAAGTAGGGACAACCAGAAAGACCATCTGCCCATCACGTGGAAGATTGCCCTGTCAGAAGGAATCGGAGCACAATGGTGAGGCACTAAGAGTTGCAAAATGTAATAGAACAGTAAATGTTTGTGGTACAACAGGGGAAGTAATGTGTTCTATCTCAAGTAATCTGCACATTGAATTGTAAACAGGTTGTTCAAACTGGGTTGGTGCTAGGCTGAAGTTAGATTGGGTTTGAGTGGTTCATTTCAGGTTTGGATCATATTTGTGCGTAGTGGATTTGAATAACAAGCCTGTCAAGAAAATAAGATACAATATCGGTCACCTAATTCGATTCTGTTTGAGTTTAATCAATTCAGGATATTGTAACAATCAGATTGCCTTGTTTGGAATATGGTCCCTCGTTATTTGGGTTAGGTGGTTGCATTCAAGTCAAATTCAGGGGGTCCATCTGAAAAAGTACAGGTATAACAAAAGAACAATGTATTCTCAGATCAAGGGCCATAAATATGTTAGGAATACTATTAAAAAGAGCAATCACAGTAAAGCAACATTGCCAGCTGAGAAAAAAAATGCATAGGGATGTGTCAATAATCTGTAATGCATCTGTATTGCAAAGACATACCACAGATTGTGAACACAGAACTTATGCTGGTAACTAAGGTAATACATCAGATGCAGAGAGAAAGGAATATAAGATTATATCAGCAAACAAGAAAAACAGTTGAGGTGTTCAGACTATTAAAACCAATGTAAACAAGAGATTGAAAGGCTTAGGATTTTAGGGAAAACAGTCATAGTTTTGAGTAAAAATGGGTAATTTTGTAGCAGCTTATAGCCCCTCTGCGAATATCTGGGGTTGTGTGCATGTTGAGATATTGAGCAATGGCTTAGCCCCACTTGCAGTTGCCCAAAAAAAAAAAGCATAAAGATAATTAAATAGAAATTACCAGAAACCAGGCAAGATTGGTATACAATCGAGGATGATGACAACAACAAAAGTTGCAACTATGGATCCCCAAACAGCAGCATGCACAATCCAATTCCACCGTATGACATCCATTGCCAAGTGCAAGTTGACTAAAAGCACAACTGCAAGTGTCCAAAGGTCACCAATGCTTGAAACATCAATGTCACTCTTCCAATATGCAAAGAGAGGGATAAAGAAGGCAGCTGCACTTTGCCATAATGTGTCGGCCATTGTCAGCCAAAACAGCGCAGGGTTGTATCCCTCTTCCTGCTGCCCAGACTGATACAGACGGGGATATTTTAGAAGAGTTCTTCGACTCAAATCTTTGTCTAGGATGGCAACAACGATTGTGGGTACAGAACTATAAATAACAGAGTACATGACACTGCTCCAGTCACTGATAGCAGTGGTCATAGTAAATGCGGTGAACAACGTGTACCTGAAGATCAAAGAGCCTTATATAAGGATTTAGGATTCATAACTTTTCCGTAAGACCAATGTCATCTTAACTTAGGAATACTTCTCATGCTCTAATAGTCATAATTATAGCATACAAGAACTCAAGCAGATGGCATATTGTATAACTCAAGAGCAAAGTCATCACCCGAGCAGAATGGGAAGCCACTTCCTAGTTCCAAGGACTATTTCATTCAATGACCAGCTAAATAGAAAAATAAGAAATAAATAAACAAATATATGTAGAAAAAAAAATACATGGGTAGAACTTATCCAACTATTCACTAGACTACAGCATGCAGGGCCTTCATTCAATTAAGTAAAACTGCCAAAGCTAACGAAGATGGTAACAGCAATCATTGTCATGGCATGTCGGTGGGATAATATAATGCACAAAACTCAAATGTCATACTTGCACTCCTGGGATCAAGGATTGGATTAAAGCAAATGTCTCGTGCTTGTAAATTGTATGTTACAGCTGACTAAGCCAACTGGAGGCCATAAACATCAGAGGCATTACGGCCACCAAGTTATTTATCTCAACTAATTTCTCAGGTCATATTTATCATTTTCTCCAATATCAAAAACTGATCAAGGAAATTTTGTCTATGTGAGAAGGAAACTCACCAGAACAAGAGAAGGACAAAAACCGCATTCCTATAGTAGTTGTACAACAACATATAACCCATTCTTTGGTAATTCCAATGCCCATGAACAAGCAAGAGTGTCACCAAGAATCGAAATTGCCCCATTGAAAAATCTGATGCCATGACAGCTTGTCGACCTTCTTGTCCACTAATCCCTACTCCAACGTCAGCCATTTGGATCATTGACACATCATTGGCCCCTGAAGCGAATCCAAGAAGAGACCAGGATTAGGCATGTATAAGCTTGCAAAGATGAGTAGCCCCTCACAATTCTGAATGGCCACACTCTGGTGTGTAACAGCCCGAATGGTGAGACTTGGGGGGGGGGGATTTAGAGAATAAGTTGCTGCATACCATCCCCAATTGCAAGCGTCATATCATCAGTTCTGTTCTTTATGAGGGCAACAATTCCCGCCTTCTGCAATGGAGCGACTCGGCAACACAACACCACAGAGCAGTTACTGGCTAACAAGAAAAGCTGTGACAGGCAGAAAAACACAAAGATAAGTGAAATAAGCTCATTCTGAGAAGCTACAGAGCCATTCATATGCATAAACATAAGAAATGTTTATCTATGTTAACTTAAAGAAAGTGAAGAGCTAACTTGTTCATTTACCTCTTCCTCCAGTTCAGAGTCAAGAATATAAACCAAACTGCTGCCATCAATGATTAAGGCAAGTTGACTTGTGGCAGGGCCCGAGGGTCCGTCATTATTAGTGACATCATCAGAAACTGTTGACATATGTGATGCTGCCATTGCACTCTGTAAACTCCTCCTACATGCTTCCTTGGAGTGGCAATTGATTATAATGTGTCTCATTTCTCTAGTGAGAAGCTTTGAAGAATAGCCAATTGATATGGCCGTTTCTTGCTTGTCACCAGTCAACACCCACACTTTGATCCCAGCATTTCTCAAGGACACAAGTGCTTCTGGGACACCTGGCTGCAGCCTATCTTCAATAGCAGTGGCTCCCAATAAGGTTAAATCAGTCTCTATACGGCTAGCAACCTTGCGCAGCTGAGCTGCCCTTCCAATTATAGCAGTACTTGCAGTCGCATAGGCAGATTGCCAGTGGTCAAACTCCAAATCATCGAGCTCCCTCATCCCAACCACAAGTGTTCTCAAACCAACGGTGGAGTAAGAATGAAGATGCTCTTCTGTTGCACGCACCACATTTGGATTCAGGGATTTGTCGATCACACTAAACATAGTTGTGTCAGCACCTTTCACAAAGACTTTAACAGTCTTATCAGGGCAACCCAGTATCACAGACATCCTCTTTCGATCACTATCAAACTCATGAAGTCCCAGGACATCATACCTGCACATAGACAAGAGACACCCAGAAATCTATCACATGTGGTTGCCATCCAGGGGGGAAAAAGTCAATAACCAAAGAATTATAGTTCAGTATAAGTATCAAGGTGTATCATATGTCGAAACAAGTAACATGAGGAAAATTTCAAAGAAGTGACGGGATGACCAGTAAACAGACTTACAACTAGATGGTAGTAGTGAAAAAAATTAGAGGAATAGTAGCTCCAGGTGCAATCAACCTCTATGTTTTCTGATAACTGGTAAGTTTCAGGCACTAGCATCAGAAAACGTGCAACAGAACAAGTGAGGAGGAGCATGAGATCACCTGTGTCTTTCTCCCCGAAAATCAATAACTATGTGGCCAGAGGTCCTTTCTATAAGTGTGAAGCCATAGGCAGCAGCTGCATAAACCAGTGCCTGCTCATCAGGAGACTCGCCTTGGTATTCCATTATCCTCACATTAGACTCTGGTGAATCTGTAAGAATGGGCACAATTGTGTTGCAAGCAGCAAGTGCAAGGAAGAAATCACGAATATGTCTTCTTTCATCTGTGTCCCTTCCATCTTTTACTAGTCTTTGAAGACTAGGATCAATGCTCACCATCACCTTTGGCCTCAAAACCTGCTCATCCACTAATAGTGTGCAATGGAGGAATCACAAGAAAGCAAAATAATCTAATTAAAACAACGCTAATAAATGGCTTTATTAAACAAAAGCGAGAACCCGAAGAATATGGATTACCTTGCACACAGTAATCATCCACTTCGTTAGCATTCTGACTGCTGTAGTCTGTTCCCCATATACTTGCAGATCTAAATTCCATCTTGTTTTCAGTCAGTGTCCCAGTTTTGTCAGAGAACACATACTTTATTTGCCCCAAGTCTTCATTTATGTTTAAGGCCCTGCACTGAAAGCTTGAACCAGAGGCCTCATCAAACATGCTGGTATCTCGGTTCATCAAGTAAGCCTGACCAACCCGCACAAGCTCCATCGATATGTAGAGTGAAATGGGTATCATAATCTGGAATTCAATAACTGCCATGAGGAACGTAAAGAATATTTCGAGCCCTATCCCGGAATAGTTATAATCCTTTTGAGGCACTTTATTGTAGTCCTTTTTCCTATAAAATGGCATTTCATTAAGCTCGTCCTTATGGCGGCCATTCCAAGTACCAAATAAGGTACATGCGATTGTGCACAAAACAACAAGGAACAGAGAAAGCAAAATGATTTCGCGATTCATCTGAGTCTCAAGCCGACTTCTCTTAGATGGGGCTCCTGCATTGTTAAGCATAGCTTTGGTCTCACGTCCAGCATACACCACCACACCAATTGCCCAATCCGTGTTCTTGAGCTCACAGCCTCGAAGTATAGTATTGGAAGGCCCCAAAGACATCTTCCTCCCATCAGTCTCCATGATTCCTTGGAAACCATATATGTTACGATTTGGTTTATCACACTTGATTATTCCACTAATATCTTCCTTTTCTGGGTTTTTTGAAAGGGTCTCCTGCTTAGCATAACGTGTTTTCAAATTCGATTCCCCATCAAGATTTATCGTCTGCACATAAGCGACCCCTGTCGGGTCACTTGTTGAGAGCAGCACTATGTCACAAGGAAGAGTGTCATTTGAAGAAATCTTTATGATCTCACCAACCTGAATATGCTTCCATTTCTTCAACTGAAACTGACCATCGACCAGCACCTTTGCAAGCCTATTGTTCTCAACTCTGTCTGACTTGTGTCTTCTAAAATCCTCAAAGGCATCTTTAATAGCTGAAACTAACAGCACAAATGCTAACGGCAAAATAGAAGCAGCTCTGCCAAATACTGCAAGTTGAGGCAACTGGTTGAGGATAGCTATAACAAGGAAGTAAATATATGCCACTCTATGAAACTGCTCAAAGAGATTCCTTGGCAAAAATGTGATCACTGAATACTTCGAAGTCCGTATAGAATTTCCAGCGAATCCAGATCTCTCATTTGTCCTAGCTGGATCATTGATGTGAATCAACCTTGCATCCTCATCATTGAATTCCTTCTGGGACTGTGACAGTCCTTCAGAATGAGATGTTCTCGATCCATATCTCACAGGCTTCGATTCCAAATCACCAAAATTCACCTCCCTCACAGAATTTACAGATGACCTCAACTGATATACAGAACTGCTTCTCTGAGAGTTCCAATCCAAGATTGGATCACTCTTCGCTGAATACTCAACTGGATAGCTAGAGTCCCTCCAAGAAGCTGATATTGCAGCTGCTGGAGGAAACTGATTTGATGAAAAACTTCGCCTATAGGAGGAGTGTAAAACTGAGTCACTCTTCGTCGAATTTTCAGTTGGTAAGTTGGAATGTCTAACTGAGGCTGATTTTGGTGGTGGGTACGACAGAATGGAATCACTTTGAGGTGATTTCTCAGCTGGGTGATTGGAAGACATATCAGAAACAGATTGACAATCCTAAGAAATTGGTCTCAGCTGGTAGACAAAAATGAACACTGATAGAAAATCATGGGTTTCAGAGTAACGGGGTCAAAGGCTGCAGGCCATGATCACATGATCAGAGGCCAATTGACAACAGAGGAATCAACTAGAGGCAAAAATAAGCACTTCCCAGATGCTAATTTCTCACAGAAACACAATCAACCCCCACAATTTACTCCCTAAACCAACAAATTTACAGCAAAGAACAACTATAAATAAGTAGAAAATCAAGCTTGCTAAAGAATAACAACGTGGATTTACAGTTTATACACACAAAATACAAGGAAATGGGGTTCTGGGAAAATGGGTTTTGGGAGAAAAGCTTAGTTGCATGTGGGCAAAGAGAATGAACACAGAAAAAGGGAAATTGAGCCAATTCTAAAATAAGCTCAATGGCCCTCTTCTTAATATGGTAGCTGAACTTGCCTCTGCCCCACGTATAAGAAAATTCACTGGTCAATGGCGTTGTAAGCAGACCCAGGAGAGAGAAAGAAGAGGGAATGTTGCATGAAGGTGGAAAGGGGAAGAGTCGTAAGAGGCTGCTAATGCAACAGCAATTAAAATTTAAAGGTAAAATCAGAGACAAAAATAAATGAATTGAAAAATCCCACCATGAGAAATAGTTTTTCTAGAAAGAAGAACATGGAGAGAGGTTGAGAAGAGGCTCCTGAATTTGACCGGAGGAATTGGAGGTTCAGAAAATTCAATTTATTAGAAAGTCTGCGCGTTTCCTCTTTCTCTTTCATGGAGGATTAATTATGTGAATGGAAGGTTTCCATTTATACGGGTTGGCGCAATTATTATTTTTATTTTTTAGTTTTGAAATTGAAGTTCAACTAACTACCTCTCTCTAATGAAGACTGTTGTTTGGAATTGGTTTGATGGGACCCGGTCGACAATTGAGGTCCCGATTCGGACCAAATTTTGGCAGCTGAAAATTTCGGAAATTAGAACTTTCAAGAGAACAAATTAGGTCATTGAATTTTTTTTATCAATTAAAAAACATGGGGAGAAATTATTAAAATGACATTCTTTTTTTGTAATAGTAACAATAACAACAATAATGATTATAATGAAATAATAAAAACTACCACTATTCCAACACCACCACCGAATCTAGCTAGCATTTATAGGGATGGCAATGGGGTGGGAAATCCCTACCCCCGTCGGGGCCTCACCCCACATTGGGGAAAAATACCCGTTTCCAATGGGGATGGGTACGGGGATGGGAAAAGAAATAAATCCCCAAGTGGGGGTGGGGATGGGGACGGGGCGAAAATTTACCCCGTCCCCGTCCTTGCTTCCCCGCTCAAAGAAATACCCTTGTCCCTATCCTTGTTTCCCCGTCCCCAATTAGGAAAAAATCTCCATCCTTTTCCTGCATATTAGTTTAAAATTAAACATGAGCATTTTATTTGTAAATATAATACTAATGTTATATCGGTATATTAAGTTTAAAAAACCATAAATTGTGTGGACTTGTTTTGTGTAATTTATGCATTGCTAGACTCATATTGTATGAACTTGCTAAATTTTAATTTCGGTTAGATTGTAAACTTTAATGAATTTTGTTAGAATTATGTTGCATGAAGTCTACAAGAGCTTATTGTACAATTAATTGGGTTATGATTTAGGGATGACAAATTGGATTTTTATCAAAAGCTTGTAATATAACTATTACAAAAGAGGGGAAAAAATGACAGGTAAAAATCCTCGTTGAAACCCTATCGGGAATTAGATCCCCGCTGGGATGGCGACGGGGGGACATTTTTTCCCCACAATGGGGAATGAGGCGGGGACGGAGGCTGGGGATCTTGGCGGGGATAAGAAAGGGGAATATGCCCCCCGTCCCTAACCCGCCCGATT
>JAKOGI010000040.1:537500-590000 GCA_029747015.1 Carnegiea gigantea
ATCACTTTTCAATCAAATACACACATAAACTAAGTTTAAAGCTAGTTTAATCCAAACTATACCTTATTTGCCAAAACCCTAGTTTATGGCCAACTTGGACTCCCTCCAGCTCATTTGAAATCACCAAAAATATCATCATAAACACCAATAGATTAGAAGATGACCAAATTAAAGATAAAACAATCAAAATCTAACATTTTAACATCAAGCTTGCAAGATTAACACCAACCCTAACCCTAGCATGATCCAACCTCAACTCCACCATGATCAACATAAAAATAACTCTTATTTCTTATCAAAACATCATGATCAAAGATCACAAACATCAAAACAAGAATCAAAACTAAAGTAAAAGGCAAAACCAATAAGATCAAGTTTCAAGATTACTCACTTTGCTTGAAGATAAGTAGAGATGGAGGTGATGTTTAGTGGTTTTGATGATGAAGGATGGTAATTTGAGGTACTAGGATGTTGGGGGGGTCGGAAATCACTAGGGCTGGCCGAAAAAGCACCCAGAAACTACTGGAGCTGCTGCTATGGGGGGAGAGAAAGAGGAGAGAGAAAATAGAGTTTTGGATTGAGTTGTGTTTTGTTGACTAATCTAACTCTCTTGGCTGAGTTTTTAACTAGTAAAGTAACCTTTTTGGGCTAACCATGGTCAAGCTTAATTATGGTAATTAGTTAGATTAATAAGCAAACTTGTTGGGCTTCAAAACGGCCGAAATAAGTTGAGTTCGGAAATAAAACTTAAAATTAAATCTTTGTAATGTTACGGAAAACAAAATAAATTACTTAGATAAAACTTGTTAGGGCCTATTATTAATTCTTTTAGAGTTTTCGTTAAGCAATTAAATAAACAAATAAAATTTGAATTACCAAGTGAGGGTCCAAATAAAAATTTTCCATCGGGTTGAATAAATGCGATAAATAAATCTGAGGAATAAAAATTATGAACATGAGGTAATTAAATAAATAAATATAATTAAATAATTTTAGGTTTGGGCTATTACATCCATCTTCATTACATAAATGCTCATTACAAGAGAAACATGCACATAATAAGATTCATCCAAAAACTAAACTCTACAAAGTCTTAGACTTAACACATGAGCTTTAAAAGCATCTTCAGGAATTGACGTAGTTAATCGATCAACAATGATCTTATTAGTAGATATATGTACTTAATGGCAACCTCATTTGTCTTTATAGCGTCTCGCATGAAGTGATAATATCTCTTGATGTGCTTGGTCTTCCGATGGGACTTTAGATCCTTAGCGGACTAGATGGCAGCTATGTTTTCACACAACATCTCAACAGGATCACCAACTCTACGAGTGAGACTAAGATCAAGAAGGATACTCCTAAGCTACATTGCCTCTTATGTGGCAAAACTACATGTGACACACTCTACCTGTATAATCGGCAGAGCTATGTGGTCTTGTTTCTTACTGCACCATGATATGACTCCCCCACTTAGGGTAAAGACAAAACTTGAAGTTGACCTAGACTCATTCGAGTCACCACCCCAATCGACATTTGAGTATCCTCCCAACTTGAGGTCCCTACCTTGATAGCAAATGACCATCGGCTGTGAGACGAAGGTAGCGCATGATTATCTAGATGGCTTGCTAATGAGCAGGTCCTAGCTTATTTTGGTAACGACTTACCAAACTAACCACAAAACAAATGTCCGACCGTATCCATTACATAGTGTATATTAAGTTCCTATGACACTAGCATAAGGGGCATTGCTCATTTTCTCTTTTTCATCATCTATTTTAGGGTAATGCCCAAGACTCAAGGTTAGACCCTTCTAAATTAGAGTGTCTATGAGTTTGGAATTATGCATCCGAAATCGCACAAAGAATTTTTTGATATATGCTTCCTGGCATATACCCAGGAGTTTCTTGGGATGGTTCCTGCTTATTTCCATTCCTATGATATACCTAACTTCACCCATGGTCATCATCTCAAAGACAGAGAACGACCACTTCTTAGTAGCTTTGATAATCTCCAAGTTGTTCCTAACCAACAGTATGTCATCAATGTACAAGGTAAGAAAAAAAATTCCCCTAGTTTTTTTGACATACACACAATGGTCGTCTGAAACCATGGATAAGTTAAATAAAGTTATAGATTCATGGAGTCTAAAGTACCAAGGTCTGAAAGATTGCTTAAGACTAATACATAGATCTTTTAAGATGACACACCTTACCTCTTGACCCTTTGATATAAAACTAATGGGCAAACATTGAGGAAAGTAAACTTTATGTTAATTTGAAACAAATTAAAGTCCAAATAGGCAACCAAGGCTAGGAGTAGATGAATAAAGGCAATCTTACCATTGGAGAAAATGTCTCTTTGTAGTCTATACCCTCAATTTGGGTAAAACCTTTCGCCACTAAATGGGCCTTGAACTTATCTATCGATTCATTTATCTGATGTTTTATCTTAAAAACCAACTTATTTCTAATAGACTTACGTTGCGATGGAATATCAATGAGTTCTCAAACCATGTTTCTTGCCATTGAGTTTATCTTATCCCTTATAACATCCATCTACTCATTGTGATTTGGTGACTCAATCACCTCTTAAAGGAGATAGGCTCCTCAACTTCTAAGGGAGTATACAAGAATATTTCCTTTTTGATTTGGAAATATCATCGAGAAATCCTTCCCCACTCACTCATTCGGATCTTAGGATCTTCATTATTTGTCTGTCTAGGTGAGGAATCGCTCCCTATTTCTCTAAGAGGTATAGAGCCCTCAGTATGTGGGGAATCTCGCACACTATCCCTTTTAGGTGCGGGATCCTAAATATGTTGACTAACCACATGTTCAAGAACAGGAGATTGACAATGAACCTCATTCTTATGTCAACTCTCCTCAGGAATTAAAGATTAAGAACAAACCTCATTCTCCTGAGTAGATAAGCCTCCCCCGTTCCTATTGAATAGGGGAGGTATACCATCCTTAATGACTTGGTAAGAATGCATATCCTACCCCTCACTGAGAGATGCTTGAATGTCTTGCTATAACTTATACAGTTTGACGTCCTTTTTTCTTTTACCATTGCTTAGGAACTCATCATCAAGAAATTCGACATTATCGGAATCAATTTTTGTGATGCCACCATTTTGATGTTCTCCGTACATCGCATATCCTTTAGAATGTTCAAGATATCTTATGAACACCATCTTTGTAGCTCTTGGACCAAGTTTCCCATGTTTATGAATTGGGTCATGCACATAGCTAGATGAACCCCATAAGTATAAGTGATCCAAAGATGACTTTTTACCAAACCATAACTCATAGGTGTGGTAGATATACTCTTGGTACACAGTTAAGGATATAGGCTGTCATAACCACCACATCCCCAGCCCCTAAAAACTAATTGAGAGGTTTATATGTGCCATCATTGACCTACCCATGTCAAGCAATGTTTGGCTCCTACACTTTGCACCACCATTCTGCTGCGAAGTGCATGGAATTGCCAGCTATCTTCATATACCTTTTTCTTCACAAAACTCTTTGAACATATAAGAGAGACATTCACTACCTCGATCAGTATGAAGATTTTTAAATTTTCATTCCAATTGAGTTTCCACTCTGCTATGAAGCATTTGTACACATCAAGTGCCTCATAGCAGAGAGATAATAGGTACGCAAACCCATATTATGAATAATCATCTATAAGAGTTATGAAGTAAATTGCCCCATGACGTGCTTTCACATTCATGGGTCGACAGATGTCTGAGTGGATTAATTCTATGGGACTTGAGAACAATTAACTCTTGGATCCACTGTCGTATGGGTAAATATTTATTTGGTCCGCTAATCTCGGATAAATATTTTTGGATCCACTCAAGTTTGGGTAATAATTTACGGAGTACTACTATTTGAGTTATTATCCTTTTTTGGATTTTCTTGCAAATATTCAAATTTACTGGGCTTTTTTGCAAAACCAAGCTTATATTTTTGTTCGAACTTCTTATAATGAATTTATTGCTACTAGTTATCATAATCTATTACTTATATCTCAAATATTATATTTTATGTGATTAACGGCCCACCATACTTAGCAAAATAACTAAAACTTAATTAAAGAGTTTCGACCATTACCTGAACTTAGTCGGCGCTGACTCCGGCGTTCTTCTAGCTTCCGGTTTACAAAGATTGCTAATCTCAACCCCACCTTCTTTAGATCAAGCACAGCATAGATCCGTTTCGTTTTCTACCTTGGACCGTAGTCACTAATCAAGTTTTTAATCTTTTTCAAAGGTAGTGGAACTTTAATCAAGAAATTATAATATTTAAGACATAAGGTTCGATTGAATAACGTTCCCCACTAGGAAACTTCTTTTATTGAAAGCTTAAAGCTGAAAATATTACAATGGAAAGCTTTGAAGAGGGACTTAAACTAAGATCATTAGAGATACTTGCTCATAGAGAAATAGAGAATCCCGAATTCTCTTTTGCTTAAGAATGCTCAAATGACCGTGTCCCTTCTCAGCACTCGACCTCTCATTTTAAAGAGGGGACGGGGGTTCATACGATGCCCTATTGGCTACAGTACACACTTACTCTTCACATGACTGTAGTATACACTTTATTTTACAGACTTGATATTTGTCAAAATAGTACAATAATGGGGCAATTACTTTTCAGAACTCTTAATGATGACAAGACTAGTCTTCATGCCTTCATCTCCAATTATAATCTTCCAGACTATCATTATCTGGATATTCACCAAAACCTTCATCTATTTGAAGATGTTCTGGACCTCATTTCTCAAATAACTCAAGAAGATATTTCTTTCCTTTTTCTGATAAGAATTTACCAGCTCCAATATTAAAGAGATTAATCAAAGATATCTTCTGAAATTGCCCCTTCCACCTTCATGTATTCTTTAAACTCATTGTCATAAGTAAAAGTAGAATTCCCACAATGCATTAACGTTTTTCCTTGTTCAATTAATGCCCAACTTTGATGATAAATGTTGTAAAAATTGAGGATTCTTGCTAAAGCAGGATCAGTAACAAATCCTCCTCATTCTGGAAATCATTATTGGCGCTGATCATAAGGATCATCGTAATCAATGATATGAGCGAGATAATGGGCTGCTTTGGCTTTTTCATTTTCATATTCGATTAACGTACAATGTACCTCCAAATATAGGGGTCTACTATATGGAATTTTTATTGGACCATCAGGAGATGTAAGAATTCAATGGATCTTCTTGAACATGCATTGTTGAAATTTGGTTAATGTTGAGAAAAATAGGAACTTTGGATGTGGAATTTTCATAAAATAAACTATCATCCTCTAGTCCCAGGCTTTAATGAGGGGGTCACTTGGAGAGAATAAATTTGTTGGGAAACAAACACCACCAACTCCAAACTTATCAGGAAAATAGACCATTGTACTCCAAGACTCCCAAATATTATAAGAATAGTTATGATAATAATCGATGCAGGCTACATACCACTCATTGAACCATTTTTCTTGTACATGAAAGCTTATTTTTTCTTGAATATCATAAGGACATCTAAGGTAATTACCTTATAACTCTAGAAGGGAAAATCTTTGGGTTATTAGGTAGGCAGAAGGTAGTAGACCAAAGCATGATCTACTTTTTATATGAAATTCCAAATTGTCAATAAGGACTTTACTAGAAGGCGAAATCCATTCTAGTAACAGCGGCATTTCGTTATGGATTTCCTTCCTTTCTGGCAGGAGTTCTACTTTAATGCTCACCATTGGTGAGTTCTCAAGTTAAACTATCTGTCAAAGAGTTCTTCGATTCGTATATATGTTTAGTAGAGAAGGAAAACTGGTTAAGCCATAATTGCCAATGCAGAAATCACCCTTGGGCTTGTATATTTGATAAATTTTTTTTCACAAAACCAAGTATTCCTTTGCAATCAGTTCGAATAAGAAAAGGTTTTAGGTCCAAAAAGATTAAGAACTTTTCAATTCCCCTTATGACTGTAAGGATTTCTTTTTTCATTGTAGGATAGTTGCATTCTGCCTTATTAAAACTTCCACTGTAATATTTGCAGAGTGTTTCTTCTTCTTTGATTTTGAGTATTGTACTCCAGTGCTCATTGCTTGTATCTGTTTTAAGAACTAAATCATCTCCTTTATTAGGCAAGTTAAGAATAGGAATATTTTTATATATCTTTTTGAAGTTTTGAGCAATCTTTGTGTCATTAGTGGTCCATGTTCAACTTACTTCTTTCTTGGGTTTCTACTGTAATGGCTTTTTTAGTTTAGCTAAATCTTTAATAATTTGAAGCATAGGCAAGACATCCAAGAAACCTTTCTAGCTGCTTCCTATCTTCAATTTTTTAAGGAAAATTTTCTATTTTTTCAAGAATATGTTTTTGGAGAATAATTTATCCAGCTTTTATTTCTAGACCTAAGAACTCAATTTCTTGTTCAGCATAAATGTACTTGCTTTTTTCAAGTATGATACCATGATCAATGCACCTTTGGGTGGCAGCTAAGACATCATCTTTGTATTGTTCTACGGTATTCGAAAAGGTAAGGATATTGTCGATATAAACTAAACAGCAATGATTAAGGTCTTTAAAGATATTATCCATTCTTCTTTGAAATATTTGAGGTGCATTTTTAAGGCCAAATGGTATTATTACAAATCATAATGTCCTTGTGGAGCACTAAATACAGTTAAGAAATACTTTCCTCATCCATTTTTATCTGTCAATATCCACTTTTGAAATCCATTTTCAAGAACTAAGAGGCTCCTTGAATTTTGTTGAAAAGGACTGTTTTGTTAGGAATATAATAACCATCAAAGACAGTATTGTCATTAAACTTTTTATAATTGATCATTCATTCTTGATTTTCCTCTTTTTTCTTCTCCATGATTTCTTACCATGAAAGCAGAACTAGTGTGAGGACTCTTGCTGTTCCTGATTAATCTTTTATCCAGAAATTCTTTAATTTGTTTATCAAATTTTTGGATATCCTTGTGTGTATACACCATTTGTTTAATTCCGATAATAGTGCTGGGATTTAATAGAGTGATTTTAACAAATATTTTATCTTTATCCCAAAATTTTAGTGGATTATCATAGTAGAGTTCTTTACATAATTTTTTTTATTGTTTGACAATCTACCCGTTAATAAATAATTCAAGTAATGAGATTGTCAGTGCTACCTCATGTTATGCTAGCATTACTTTCTCACCGCATTGGCTGCGTGTGAACTCAATTTTCTGATGACTGTAAGCCTTGCTTAGTTTTTCAATAGGAACTGAGTAACCATTGATTATAAAAATTATTTGATTTATGGTCTGTGTGCATGGAGAGTATAATCTCTGAAATTATTTCCAACAATCATGTCATGAGAGGGCTAATCAGTAGCCCATAAGATTGGTATAGTGCATTGAACTCCTCCTAATTCTACAGATAACTCTTCTATTATTTCATTATGGCTCATAATCTATTATCAGTTATCCTTACTTGTAAAGGATTTTTAGCTCTTTTTCGCATAAACTCTGAAAATAATGATCTTTTTTCAAAACATACAGAACAACCACTATCTATGTAGGCACACAACTCATATTTATTATATCTCTCTAAGCATACATTTATTGTGGATATAAATTCTATTAGGATTTGTGTTGGTGACTTTATAGCATATTTTCACAGTCATATTTTTTACTAATTCATTCTCATAAATTAGCTCACTAACAGTTTATGTTTTGCACCAAATGACCTTTCTTTCTGGACTCATACTTTGGTCTACACTACGTCTTGTGGGTTCAAAACTCATTCTACTCACTTCACTGGTCATACTCATTGTATCATCTTCTTTAAGCTCTTCTTTAGCTGATGAAGATCCTTCTCCCCAGTCTGATCTTGCACTCATGCTTCTTAATAGTTGAGGTTTAATGGTAATTTTACCATTGTCATCAATTTTTATCACATTTTTCTTATTGATTCTTGTAGGGTTGACAAAGTTAAATATCTATGAACTATCAATCTTTATCCCCTATGGATTAGATTTTATCCTCTAGATTTTCTGCATAGGGTAAGGACTTTTAAATTTTTCTGCCTCTATCATGGTGACCTTAGTTTTTGGGTCTATAGTACTATCTAATTTATAAATAATTTTTCAAAATATCTTTAATGGGTATCCCCCTTTTTTCATGTCCATTCCGACAGTTTTAATCTTAAGAGATAGGAAATTTTTAGCAAACTCATCATTTAGACTCACATAGTATCCAGGTTGACAATTGAATCCTATCAATCCATTACATAAATTAGTGTTGATCCCTATAATAATTTGATTATTAAATTTGATATGCCTTATATCACAGAGCAAAGCGTAAACATCAATATCTTTGCCATAATATTGTAATGGCGTGATTTGAACTTAGACACTTTTAACATTGATATACCTGTACTTTCTATCATTGTTATGCTTAAGGATGTTTTTCTAATTAATGAGATTAACTTCTCCCACATCATACTCGTAGTCTTTTATCTCTAAATCTCCTTCCATCATTTCGCATGCATACTTACTCTTTAATTAAAAGATGGATTTTTTATAGATCATATCTTTGTCAATTATGGGAAGAACCCAATCTCCTTTAACTTCCTCGTAATCATTGTCTGCAACAAACTCTTCTCCATAAAGGTCACCAAGACTAATTGAGCCACTTTCCATCATATGACTTGTTTCTTCATCATCACTTTCTTCATATTCATTGTCCAATATAATTTTAACAAGCCATTTGTTGTTACTTAGGGTTAGGTCTAATGCCTCATCTTCACTGAGCTCAACATAATCTAGGCTATCCAATGTTTCAATAAGCTTGTTGTTCTTCCTATTTTTGTATTCATTAGCGTAATGTCCTGCTTCTTCACTTGCCCAATAGTTGCAGTTGTTTTTCCATGCAGGACAATAAGATGCTTTCCTAAAAAATCTACGTTTTTTAGCACTTGATTTGTTATAATATTTTCTTTTATATTTCTCTCCTCTTTGCTTATTAAAGCCCTTTTTCTTATAAAATTTTCTTTTTCGTCTCCTTTCAGGTTCTTTTCCCCATTGGTAAGGTGAATCCCAACAAGTTAGGAATTGCTTCTTAATTTTCTTTTATTTTCGGAGATCAAGACATTGATCATTAACCCATTTTCTTAGATAAGAGATTCTCGAACCAATGGTATCAATGACATTTGCTCGTTCAAACCATGCAATGTATTTTTCATTAACTATGGAATATGTAGGACATGACAATTTGTCATAGAACATACCAAAATTGATTTCATTATGCCCAATTTTGTAATAATATTGACTAAATTCAGCAATATAATTTCTCAGATATCTCACATCCCATAATTTTATATTATTAATCTTTCTCTACCATTCTCTCGCCTTTTCTTCAGAATCAAGTTTTGTTCCAATAAATTCAGTTTCAATTTCCTTGCATAGATTTTTAAACATTGCAGCTGGCATTTCCACTGTTCTTAATGTATTTTTATCATTTTTATTTAATGAATCATACCAGTCAGTTACAGTGTCAGAAAAACTATATTCAATGTAATTTAGGAAATTTGCAGCAGTCCATGTACTGTTTAGCTTTAAGGCACTATTCATGCCTCTTTTCCAATGTTCAAATATTTCTTTTCTATTACGGGCTCTATCTATATTTAAGATATATCCAGTCTGACTAATTGGGGTAAGGCCAACTTCTTCAAAGGTTGTAGTTTTCTTTGGGATAAACTCAAAGGAAAAATTAATTGTATATCCTGCTGGAACGTACTTAGGTCTTATGAAATGAGAATTTCTTCTAGAAGGTTCACCAAATTCTTCAGGTTTAGGAACAATATTGTTAACCAGATTGGTATTTACCTCACCTAAGTCGAGTTCTTCTCCAATTTCATTAATCGCATCTTCAACAACCATTTTACTGTATTTTTTATCTAATTTTCTTCTAATTTCTTCTAAAGGTAACACATTTAGATTCCTTAGTTTAATAAGGTTCATCTGCTAATATATTTTCTCTTCTAATAAAATATTATTAGTTGCTTCATTATCATCAGATAATACGTCATATTTATCACTAATTGCGCCCATAATTTTGTTTAACTCTTCTGGATTCTGTTCTTTCTCGAACATATTCTACAGTTGTTCAAGAGTATACTGCTTATACTTCATCTTCTTTTTCATTTTCTGCTTTTTCAGCCGATTTTTCACCTGATTTTTCTCTTACTTCTTTTTGGATTTTTATATCACGCAAAGGAAATGGCATCTTGTTTTTTGGGTTTTAGAAGAGATACTTATGCTAAAATAGAGTACTAGTACTAGAAGTAGCTTTTCCGCAATATCTTACTTCGTTAATTAGAGAAAGATAAATTACCGATATTTACTTCTTAAACTCCTTCACTTCGGTCTTAATTTTAGTTCTGCTTTTAATTCTAAAACTATATCAGTGATATAGTTTAATTGAGGTGATATTGGAGAAAGACCTTCAGGTGAGTGAATAATATATGAATAATTTGGCCCAAGGCAAGCAAATGATGATTTTAGCATTAATCATAGTTAATTAGCTTAATTAATCATTAATTAGCTTAATTATCGTAATTATTTTTGGCCACGTGGCTCTAATACCATTTAAAAGAGGGCGTCGACTAGTACTTATAAGCAGAAAACTACAAGTACAATTTTTGGATTTTCAAAAGTAAGTTTTTAAGGATTGGGGTTAAAATGCAAATTTTAAAAATTTAGAGTGCTTTATGCAATTTAAAAAGTTAAGTTTGGTCACTTTTGGTTCCAGGAAATATTTGTCCAAACTTGGATAAAGCTTGAAATATTTTCCCAAAATTGCGAAGTCAGAAAAATATTAGCCCAAACCTCGATGGACCTGGGAGCAATTTATCCGAGCTTCGATGCTCTTAAAGCCTTAGCAAAAGGCTTTATGGTTGTTTTTCCATCTAGACATGACTCACACATAGACAACTTAACGCTAGTAAGTTGATCTTAAAAGACCTTCTTTAGCTAACCCACTCATTCTATCTTGACTCACATGGCCAAGTCTAGCGTGTACTTAACAGATTAAGAATCAGAGTTAAGATATGCGGAAAAACATAGAAGATATATTATTAATTTATTACAAAAATCATAAAAATCCAAAATAATAATAGTTCTTTTCAAAATTGCCATTGTAAAAAAAATGCCTAGACCATTAGGATGAAAATCAAAAGAAAAATCTAATCTCATTATAGAAACAGAAGAACCTTAATAGAGAAGGGAGGTGACGTTGAGCGGATCCACTCCACTGAGGAAGCATATCTACTTGCATGCTAGAAAAAGAAGATGAAGAACACGGATTTGCGCTTGGAAGTGGAGGTGGAAGGAGTACAAAATAAAGAAATGGATGATGTGATTATTGAACCTATGTTCGGAGATTAATGCAAACCCAACCCATGTTGTTCGGAGAAATCCATTAGGAGAGCTATCTCATAGAGATACTCTCCAATGAAATAACCCTGGCTTATCATTCAATTTGGTGCACAATCTAGTTTAAGAAGAACTGCTCAGTGCAGAAGACTCGGATGATGATATACCAACCAAAAGTGAGGATCCTACATGCTCTACAATACTGCTCACGACCGGTGAGTGGAGACCGGGTATCCGGTTCATTTTTCGGACCTGGAACCGGGTCCTAGAATTCGGAATCGGTCCCGGAACCGGTTGGAACCGGGTTCTAAAATTTGGACCCGGTCCCGGATCCGGTTGGGACCGGGTCTGATTCCAGGTACCCGGTTCTTAAGTAATTTTTTTTTTCTCATTTTTCCCAAATAAAATAGAGAGAGAGACGGATTGAAGGAAGTTGAGAATTTATATCTAAATTTAAATTAAATACGCAATAAATAGTAAAAAGATTCACGTACTTTAAAATAAACTCAAAGAATTGGAGATAATGTTAATCAAAAAACCATGAATCAAGATTATAAAATGAACGATAAATTTAAAAATTATTTTAATTCACTTGATAAAGAAAGGAAAAGAGAGGGAATCTGTCTAAAAATATAAAAAAACAAATACCTCATAAGCAACAAGGCTCATGAGGAGGAGAAACAAACTTAAAGGAAGAAGTCCATGATGTTTGAGATATATAAAGAGTAAGTCGGGGATAAATTTAAAGTCCAAAAGACAAAGGATAAATTGGGATAGTTGGGAATTGGGTCTTGATAAAAAATATACATCACTTTAGGATCAAGGGTTTACTTTTTATAATTTTTCATAAAATTCTTTAAATTTTAACCGGGTATCAGGTACTGAGTCCAAGTTTGGTTCCAAAATTTCAGGACCCAGCACCGGACCTGGTTATAACCGGGTCCCCCGGACCCGCCGAGTCCAAATCGATTCTGGTTCCATGTAACGGCCTGAACCTAATATTCATTTTAATTATATTGAATCATTTTAATTACAAATTAATCAAGTTGGGCCCCGCATTTCAATTCAGCATTTTATATATATATGTATACGTATCTGTACAATTACAGGTTGAACCGACAATGTGGCCTCAAACAGGAGATTATTATATTCATGAGTAATCCTTTATAACAAATAGTAATAACGCAACATTAATGAAGAGGTAAGCGTGAACTATATAACGCGTATGGAAATAATCAAATATGAACACATTTATTCCCAAAAATGTGTAATTTTATTTATTCGAGTAACCAAAATATTAACCCGATGATATTTGTATATTAAGGTCATTTAAATCAAAAGTATTACCCACAAAAAAAAAAAAAACAAACCGACATTCTTTTGTTTTAAGGCAAACCAAAAATCCCAAAATTTCTCTTTGCCTTCTCTGCTTTCTTCGAACAAGCCCACGACACACACGCCCCCACCCCCTTTGCTCCTGCCCTGATTTGCTCGCCGGCCCCGACACCCTCTGTTCGCCGGCCACCCAGTCACCACCCAGTCGCCGCTGAGCCGCCATCCAACGCAGTCACCAATCCCTCATTCCTCTATTTCTTCTCCTTCGGTCTGCTACCCTATTTTTCCTTCTTGCTGCGCTGCCCTCCGTTCACCGCCCAGCTGGGCCCTGCCACGCCGCCGGTCAGTCGGCGCCAGCCAATCAGCCACCACTGTACCATCAACACCTCCCCTATTCACCTCTTCTTGTTCTTGCTCTATTTAGATGTGAGGAGGTAAAACCCTAACTCCACATAACTTGGTTTTTAATTGTTTATCGTTGAATTCTTGAATTAAGATGGTGTAGTTAGCTCTGATGAATGTTAATGTGTGATTTTCATAGATTCTTGGGTGTGGATTGAATTGAATGTTGAAAGTTGAGGGAGAGTATGATAAGTGAGGGTTTAGAGTTAAATTTTAATTTCAATTTGATTATGTTGGGCTAATGATGTGCAAACGAATTCTTATGAGTATGAGAAAGAAATTGATGAGATATACATGGAGTGATTGATTGTGTAGTTGCCATGAATATGGGAGTTGTAGGTTTTGTGATTTGAATCAAAGTATAAGTTTGATTGTGATTGAGTTAGTGGTCTTAAATGAATTATAATGAATACCTGAAATTAACGAGAATTTTGTGTTAAGTTTATGTATATTGAATGTGTTGGTTATGTCAGGATTAGATTGGATGAAACTTAAGACTTGTTAATGTCGAGTTAAGGGCGTTTAGAGTAATCATCAAGTTGGTGGTTAAGGGTTTCGGATGTTGTTAATTGTGTTCATTTTAATTATGTTGCCTTAGTAGTGTTTAAATGAGCTGATTGTGTTAATGTTAATTAAAGAGACATGTATATATATGTAGGAAGTGTTCTGTAAGTATGTGATATGAAATGAAGGTGATTGAGTGGTCGCTAAATTGGTGTTAATGTTGAAGTTTTAAGAGTTGTAATTGGAATAATAATACAAGTTTGATTATAGTGGATTTGGTGGTTTTAAGTGCATTATAATGACTGATGGAATGAAATTCATGAGTATTGGGTGTTGGAATGTTGTAAATTGGGTGTTTTATTGCCATGAGTTGGTAATACAAGGTTTGATGCCTGGATGAAGCTTCCTAATTTATAGGAAGCTTAAAGAGTAACATTTAGTCGACGAGGGAATTAGTGATGGTTTCCTGATAATTCCTATAATTCAAACAATGCAATAGCAAAAATAATATTAATAACAATGGTCCATAATGGTATTAATACTAATGGTTAGCAAAATAACGATAAGTAACGAGCTTCTACCAATAACTAAAATGATGTGGTGATACCCCATTACGTGTTTATAACAATCATTAAGCGAATGTTAGCGGTATGAAGGAGAAGAATGGAAACAAAAATAAAATAAAGCCAAGTTAATAACTTTTCTCATGCTAATGATTAACAAAGAGCTCAAGGGATTTTAAATTATTTATTAAACCAAGAAATTCAATCAAATTTCTTAACCTTACACTAATCAAAAAACAATTACATATGTAAAGTAGGAGTGAGGCCACTTCTGTCACTTCAAGCTGCCAATACCTAATCTCAAAGGAGAGAGAATCTCAAAGACCAGGTATGTACACTGCCTGTGCTCTTCGAAAACTCACATATTTCTTAACAATGAAAATTAATATAAGATTTATTCAATGAACCAAGTTTCACAGTGTTTTGTCATATAAACAAGTGACCCCGCTCAATGACCAAGCATTAGGGCTTATGCCCATCAATATACCCGCGCGCAGTGTCAACTCAGGCTTCTCGATCGGCCTGAGGGTGAGCACCTAAAGTATAATCGTTTCAAGATGTACATCGACCAAGGGGTTCACTTTCAGATAATAATCAGCAAAACAGTTTTACATGTATATTCTCTCTCTCCTGTTTTGCAAACTAAAGTGTTTTGAAATGCGGTCGGGCCCACTCATTTAACATAAAACCCATTTTACTGCATAGGAATGTACGTGCTAAGCTTCGGTTCATTATTCATATGTTTTTATATTTTCTGTTTTAGGCATGGGAAGCAGTGAACATCCGTCCTCTTGATAAGCCGGAAAGTAGCAAACAATGGACGTTTACTGAGCCTTAGCTAGTCAACGCTCACAGTGATGGTAGGTTAGCACTTTATTGTTATTCCTTTGAAACTTTGGGATTGTTAATGCTTAGTATTGTTATGCTAAGTTATCACATATATTATGAACCGCATAGGGGAACAAATGTTTGTTTATTCCAAAGTTAGTAAATCAGATAGCCTTGTTCCACTACGGAACGGCGATAATGCCTCCAATCAAAGGCTTCCGCTGCAAATCAATAGTAATTAGGCGATCAAGCTACAGTAATTAGGTATTAACAATTGGGGGCGTTACAGTCCAAAACTAGGTACCAGTTTTTTTGCTCACCTCTACTGCTCACAACGGTAGAGTAAAGACAACTGCAAAGCCCTTCAAGAGATGCAATCATCATCAAGATAATGTTTGATTAGGGAATTAGGTATTTACAACTCAAATGGAGCTTAAAGACTAAATGGGCACTCAAAGAAGGTTTTTCCCTCATAGGTGTTGTCAATTACTATGCAACAAGATTTACAGACTTGGAGGACTATGATCATGTCATGACTCAGAAGAGGCCACCATAACTAAGTTGACACCATTGGTGCGCATTCCATGACTTAGTGTAGAGTATTTTAACAAAAGCTTTCTTATGAAAAAATGGGGAAAAAGATTAGAAGAGTAATTTGGGTGGATGACACAACGACCAATGTTGAAAGGGGACGATACACTAGAATGAGTGTAGAGGCAGACCTTTCCAAGCCATTACTATCCAAGTTTAGACTAAATGGTCGTATTTGGAAGATACGGTACGAAGGTCTCCGAATAATTTGCTTCAAATGCAGCAAGCAAGCCCACAAGGATGAATAGTGCCCACTCAATCACAAGAAACTAGATCATGCTGATGTCAAAGAAACTGAGGAGGTGAATCAGAACCACGACAAAGAGCCACTTATGAGACCGAAGGAAGAGGCAACCTATGGTAGATGGATGTTGGTCAAGAAGCCATCCAGGAAGAAGACTTCCAAAGCAAACCAGCTGAAACTTGGAGACTCACCGTGAACCGGCCTGGTCCATGAATAATGAGCCCAAGAAGAAAGTGTCCTGGATAAGGAAGGCTGCATTATATGTGGGTGAGGCGGGTATCCAGGAAAATAATTTGAAAAGCGGAGCCACTCAAGGCAACTCTGATGATTCTAACAAATTAAGATGTTCTGCTTTGGCAGAGTAAGATTTCCACATGGAAATTGGTGAGAATGACATAGAGCATGATTTCCTTAGTGTTCATGAAGATCAAAGTTTGGATAATGGGAATTTTAATAAGAAAAATATCTTTGATGTGAATCAAGAATTTGAAATGGTCAAGAAAAGTCGTGAGAATTTCCTTACTAATCCTTGAAAATAAATGCCTCATAGTTCCCGAAAGGACCCAGCCCAAAAGACTCTCCAAGTGTGAAACATCCTGGTCCAGTTCATATGATTGACTCAGATAAGAAGAATTTTTCTCCACATGATACATTGCGTGAAAAGGGTGCTCCTAGTAGACATCTTCACAGGGCTACACCCCAAAACACTCATCAAGAGAATAGCAATGACAGCCCCAATTCACTGCAAAGGAATACTCAATCATCCAAAAACGTGGCTGCCAAGGGAAGTCCACTCCCTTCGGGCAATGAAGCAAGAACTAACCTCACACCGAAGACCCACCTGATTGATCGAATCACATACTTTTTAGGATCTTTAGGAGCAAGGACTTTTTTTGGTGAAAATAGACACTTGCCTCTTGAAGTTATCCCTGGAAGAGATAAAAGATGTAGCTCTGACGTAGAAGAGGGTCGGTCAAAAGGTGCACAAAGGAGAGGCTTGCCTAATAGCTCAACCAATTAGAAGGGTTAAGTCTTCATCTAACTAGTATTTCATGAATCCAAATATGGATACTGCGGGCTCAAGCAATGATGCCTAATAATCACACTCTATCTTTAAGATCCTACTCTGGAATATCGACGGTGCTAGAAGTAGGGACTTCATTATTACTTTGAGAGCACATATGCGCATGCAAAAACCACATGTCCCAGCGTTACTTTAAACCCATATTAGCGGTTCTAAGGCATATGAAGTATGCCATAACATTAGCATCAGAGATAGTTTCGAGTTGAAGCTCGGGAATTTCAAGGAGGGATATGGATTCTTTGGGATAGTGATATGCTACATCTCAATCCTATACACTCCCATTATCAATTTGTGACAATGGAGGTGGTCAAGTGGGGCGTCAAAACTTAGTTTTTCACAGTTGTATATGCAAGCCCATCACAACAACTTAGAGATGAATTATAGTCAGGCGGTACCTCGCTCCTATGGCTGCTTGCAGGGGATTTCAACAAGATTAGATCTTTAGATGCAAGAGACCGTAGTAATAATGAGATGGTCCGAGGTTGTCCTAAATTTAGCAATTGGATAGATAGTAAAGGTTTGGTTGATCTTGTTTTTTGGGTCCTCGCTTTACTTAGACAAGCAGAAATACTTGGGAGTCCAAAAAAAAGGGCTTGTTTGGATAGTGGCTTATTCAACATACAGTGGAGAACTCGTTTTTAAGAGGGCGCGGTACCGCACTTGGTACAAAACTACTTAGAGCATTGCCCCATATTGATAAGCTTGAGTGGATTTGCGTCGATTTCAGAGGGCATTAGACCTTTCAAATTTCAAGCTGCTAGTATAAGTCATGAGCACTCTGGTGCATGATTTAAAAAAATCACCTACCACGTGTGTTTTGGCATTGAATCATCTATCCAATGAGCTTATCAAAGGGAATAAGAAGATTTTTGAAAACCTATTTAAATACAAGATGAAGTTATGAGCCCGTTTGGAAGGCATTTAGCTCCAAATGACGAATGCTAGACCAAGACACTTGCTGAAACCTGAAGCCAAACTTCGAAGAGAGCTTAATGGTGTACTAGACCAGATTGAGCTATTTTGGTTTCAGAAGTCACAAATGAAAGCGATTCGTGATGGTGATCGCAATGCAAGGTACTTTCACCTTAATACCATTATCAGTCGTAAATACAATTGAATTGATGCCTCACAAGACAATAAAGAAATCTGAATTACTGAGAATGATAAAGTCAAAAAGTTGATTTTGAGCTTTTTGGCCGACCTTTATATTGAGCCCAGCCACAGATGGTGTACAATGACCTGCAAAAGATACTAAGGTACTACCCACACTTTAGCTAGGATTAGTATATGCAACTAGCGCGACCTTTCACTGCTACTAAAGTTCAAACAGTTCTTTCCTACATATGCCCTTTTAAGGCGTGTGTCTCAGATGGATACCAAGCATTCTTTTTCCAGCATTTTGGGCTCTCGTGGGTGGTAATGTTGCCACGGGGCTCTTAATGGCCAATGATTTCTAGATGGATTAAACAATACTTTCCTCGTTTTAATCCCAAAGGTTGACCACCCTTAGTAGGCTTCGTAGTTTAGGCCCATAAGCTTGTGTAATGTAGCATATAAGCTTACTACTAAAGCTATTGTTGAGTGGCTTAAACATGCACTAATCGAGTTGATTTCGCCCATACAAACAAGTTTTGTCCCGTAGGCAGATTGGAGATAACATAGGTTAGAAATACTCCGTGTCATGAGGCAGAAGAAAGGAAATAAGGGTTGGATGGCCTTTAAGATTGACCTTGACAAAGCTTTTGACAGACTTGGATAGAGCTTTATCGGAGATACACTCTTAGAAATGCGTCTCCCATAAAACCTTATTGAGCTCATCATCTTGTGTGTTACTTCCCATTCTATGAGGGTTCTGTGAAATAGTGAACTTATAGATGTTTTCTACCCATAAAGGGGCATTTGCTAAAGACCCACTCTTTTCTTATATTTTTGTACATGTATAGAGCGGCAAGTACATCTAATTGATGATGCAATCTTTTACAACATGTGGGCACCTAGATAGGCAAGCCGCGGAGCTCCAAAAAGCTCCAATTTTCTCTTTGTTAATTGATAAACCTCTATTTCAACCTTATTTTAGCCCCTAGTTAATGTCTTTTTCCATTGTTTTTATGTTTGATCTTGAGGAGAAAGGGTCAAATTAGCTTCATTTGGTCTAAATTTTACTCATATAGAGTGTTTCGCGTTTGGAGTTTCTGTCAAGAAACCAAGAAAATCCGCTAATATTGGTAGAAAGGAGGGCTAAGATGACAAGCTGCAAGTCAAGAAAGGGGCCGGCTAAACCCAAAGACTCGGCACAGGGACCTCACTCCAACGACCGTGCTGAAAAATCACGGACCACCTGGCAGCAAGTTGGCACGGGCACCCCGTGCTGGTCGTGCCATCCCAGCCAGGGCGGCACGGTCACCCCATGGCCAAGGGCACGCCCGTACCGCAAGCCCTGGGTCACCGCGACTTAAACGCCATTTACTCTCTCTCTTTTCATTTTCTTTTGAGAGCATTTTTGAGATGAGATTTCTAGGTTTTCATTAGGAGAGTTTATTCATGTCTTTCGGATTGAATTTATCGAGATTAAAGATCGTATTACCTTTCAGCGACAGTTAATTCAAGTTTGCTTCTTTCCCCTTTCTCTTTTGATATTGCTTTTTAGGGTTTTGATTGTTCATCCATGTCTATTGAATTAAGTCTTGAAATTATTACATTCAATATGATTGTTGGCTAAATTCCTTTATCTTGGGTTGGGATTAACCCCTATTATGTCGAATCGAATCATGTTATAGGCTGTTTGTGATTTATTCATGCTTGCAAATTCGATTCCTGCTTAGATTGCTAATTGCTTAGCGAATTGCTTGAAAGAGCTTTATTCGTTGTTCTTAATTAGGATTTAGGAGATCACAAAAGTTGAATCCTTTATCTAGTGCGTCTTCGTGGGCAATTGATTTACTTAACGTGAGAATAGTTAGGATTCCAAGTGGGGTTTTTTTGATTACTTAACCTTGTGACTTTGAGAATTCTGGTTCATAAAAATAGATAGCAAGGTTCGCTTAGTCAGTCTACTGACCTTTGAGAGAAGGCATAGATGTGCTTCAGTTTATAATCTTTCCATTCCAATCATTTGCGTGGGTAGATTTGCACGTTCTAGTTCATGATTCCTAAGGTATAATAGTGCAGTGAACCCCAACCTAAGATTCCTGTCATTTATTAAGTAGTCAAATTTCATTAATTCTCAGCATATTAGAACTGCAGACTTTCAGGTTTTATCAACCTAAATTATTTTGCCTAGATTGAGTTAGTTGATTAGTTCTAGTAGTTGCAAGCAGGTTCCCTATGGATTCGACCCGTACTTGCCAGTTGCTAGCTACAGCTATGTCGTGTACTGGTAGTATTTTAAGACAACATTGATGATCTCATATTATTTGTCTAGGCCACGAAGAATCAAGTGCAACCTATCAAGGGTTGCCTTGAATGTTCTTGTAGAGCATCTGGCCAAAAGGTGAACTCAATAAAGTCCAAGGTGTACTTCTCACCTAATACTCTAATGAACGAGGTTGAAATGTAATATGACTAGTACAGAGGATTTGGGTCAACACCTTAGAGTCCCAACCATAAACGGTCGGGTTCCCAAGGCTACATACCAACACGGTGAGGAGAGAGTTGAGCAGAAGCGTGCAAGATGGAAGATAGAGTGTTTATCCCTAGCAGGAAGGGCAACGCTTATCCAATTCCGTTATGCCCTCTTATGCAATGCAAACTGCCAGGTTGCCCCAAGCCACATGTGATGAGCTTGATAGAAAGAGCATATGTTTTCTATAGGGAGGTGCATCTAGTGAACGGAAAGCCCATCTTGTAGCATGAGACTAGATCTGATCAAATTGAGGTTAAGTCGAGTTGAGGGCCGGGTCATGAGAGTCAACAGATATGATTTTCTCGACCCACCCTACCCAACCCTCATACGGGTCGCTATACCCTTGACCCTGACCCTTCAAGTCCCCTCAGGTCATCGGGTCAGACCTGACCCTCAAATCTTCTCGATATAGAAAATGAGATTTTTCATTAAGTTTTCTTCTTATTATAATGCTCAATATTAAACATTCCACAAAACAAAATGGCAAACAATAATACAATATTTCAATGAAATGTAATACAGTTGCAAGCATTCTAATATGTAATTTAGTGATTAAAATGATTAACTCATTAAAATGACTATTCCAAACATCAGATATGGAGCATTAAAAGGTTATAAGCCAGTGAGATTTCAGGAAAGGACGCTAAGAGGAGACGAGAAATTAGAAAGCGAAAAGATTTTGAAGAAATGAAAACCAAAGTATCTTGTGCTGATTTAAAATTTTGATCTTAAATTTTTTTTCCCAAAAAAGTGAGGGTTAGCTGGTCGTATCAGAGGGTCAAAACCTCTACCCAAACCCAACCCTCATCATAGTTCGGTACCTCCAATTTGAAGGTCAGGGTGGGTCAAGACAAAAAAAAAAACAACCCTAGCTCTCATTTTTTAGGGTTGGGTCAGGGCAGGTCGGACGGGGCCCCGA
Organism: Carnegiea gigantea; assembly: GCA_029747015.1. NCBI lineage: Eukaryota > Viridiplantae > Streptophyta > Magnoliopsida > Caryophyllales > Cactaceae > Carnegiea > Carnegiea gigantea. Next base: position 559,025 of record JAKOGI010000040.1, read on the forward strand.
CCCGTTGATCAGATCTACCTGGGATAATCACAAAGACGAAGGGTCAAGGTGAGATAGGCTTCCACTCCATGAGACAGTCAAACTTTGTTTCCCTAACCAAACTGGGCTCGAGAATGATAAAAGAGAATGATGCCTTGTGGTTAAAGGTTATTAGACATAAGTAGTGCAATGGTGGAAATGACTTAGAAAGCTGCTGGACCATACCAAATGGTTCAATTACATGGAGAGCCATTGTGGGGTTTGGATGTATTCAAGTAGGGACTCGCTCATGCTACCGCAGATGGTAAGAAGATAAGGTTTTGGATGCACACTTGGGTAGGTGATAGTATTGCCGCTAGACCTATGCCACTTCATGAACAAAAGTTGTTGGTTGTAGATTATCGAGACTATGACAGGGGATGGAGATGGGAGTTTTTCTCAGACTTCCTCCCAACTGCGACATTACAGCAAATTGCTTCTTATGATCTTGTAAGGGAAGATCAAGCACGTGGCTAAGAAAGAGTTGATGGTTATGGTTTTAGAAGAGAAGGGCCCCTCAAAGATGTCTCATCTTATTGTGGCTGGCTTTGCAGGATAAGTTAATGACTAATGTGAATAGAGAGAAAAGGGAAATGACCAATAACCCTTTTTGTCCCTTATGTGACCAAGACTATGAAACTGTAGATCATATCCTTTGAAGGCGTTCAGAAGGTCGGATGGTACGGCAATACTTTTCCGGACAAGGTTTTGTGAGTAAAGGGATGCAACTAAGCTTCCATGAATGCGTCAAAGCAAATGTGCTAAGTAGAGACTTGGAAGATGAATAGGCCACAAAATATTATGGTACACATGGAAATGGAGAAATACAGCCTGCTTCGAACGGGTGGTCTCCATTCCACCATATAAGCCCAACTTCCTACTAGGTACATTTTGAGAACTTGCAGGCCTAAAAGTGGATGAGCTATAATGTGGTGGGAATGAGGTGAATAATATTGAGGTTATGTGGGCTGGGAAAGCCACCAGAGGGATGGGTTCTTCTAAACACAGATGGACCAGTAAAGGGTAACCCGCACGTGGCTGGAGGTGGGGGAGTCTTGCATGGTGACCAGGGGGAGTGGCTGGCTAGTTTCGTTGAGGGCATGGGCAGGTGCACATCTATGAATGCGGAGCTCAAAGCAGTCTCAAGAGGGCTTCAAGTAGCAAGAAGCATGAATTGTCAAAAGCTTTGGGTCCAGTTGGATTCACTCATTGTGGTTGGATAAACATGAGCCAATTTTATTCTAGTGCTGTGAAGTCAAGATCTCTCTTTGCCATAGGGAAGCGAATCAAATTGCGGACAGACTAGCGAATATGGGCATATAACGTGTCTCAGGCTATAAAATTTTTACCCCCCCCAGTGAGATCAATGAGTTGCTATTTGCAGATAATGTAGTGACTGCTCGGCCAAACTGATTAAGAAGTAAGAAAATTCAATTGGGGTCTGGGCCCTCTTTTGTATCGAAAAAAATATAAGATTGCTTAGGACAGGTGAAATGTTAAGAGTCTTATTATTTTTGTCCAGTTCTTCTAAACAGAATAAGAACCACGGATAACCTTTTGAAATAGGGCATTTGGCAGATGAATTAGAGGTCAAAAGGCATCATTCTTGCAACAAATACTTGGGATTGGGTAAGTAAAAGATGTAAAGCAACGTAGATAATTGTATTGATGACTATTTATTGCAGTGACATACTTCACATGGAAAGCAAGGAATAATAGGTATTCAAGCAGCATAGGTTTGATTGTACAACTTTTATTTTACAGTTTTGTAGCTAAAAATGTGTTGTAGACCTCGAGTATGCCCAAATGTGATTGTATGAAGTGATTGCAACGAAATGAAGGCTTAAATTTGCTCATGAGTTACGAGTTCTCGCCTTGATGCAGGTCTCATGCCATAGTTCTGGCTTCTGAGATACATGGCAACACCGTATTTTTTGGGTCGGGACCCCTTGTTTTTTTTTGGGGGGGGGGGGGGATTTGAAGATCTAATTTTAAAATAGGTCGAGTCTTCAGGACTACAGTAGAGCATTTAAGCTTTATGCCCTCAAATTTTTTTGCCCCCCTTTCACCTTGAATTCCAAGCATAGATTCGGGTAGAATTAGTTTAATCTAATTTACTTATTTTTACTGTTATCAGTCTCATTCCTTCAATAAGCTTGGTAAAGCTTATCAAATTAAAAGTGAGATCCTTTAAAAAAACACCCTGCCATATGCAGTTATGCACAAGCAACATGAGTTCCATTTGCTAAATTACATAAACAAAAAACTTCTGGACAAGTGGACAGTAAAATTAATCCATGCACCCCATAATAAGGCTTCCTGAGATCCTGTCTTCATTTACAGGCATCAACAGAAAAACGCAAGTTTCCTGTAACACCTCTTCAAGCCAAAACTCATGTCATTTCAATTTTCTTTGTATTTGTACCACAAAAAGTGCTCATTTTACAATTAGGGAAAAAGTGGGGAAAAGAATAGATACAAGGCAGCAAGATGCAAAACCTACGTAATGTTACTAAACAGTAACTACTACCCTTCGGATAGCAAAGAATAAATGATTTTCGTTAAGAAAGATGAATACTAAAGCAAAACGGCCCGAGGAAGGGGGGAAAAAAGAAGAAAGAACCACTACATATGATGCTTTTTACAAATAAGAACACTTACACCACCAGTGAGGACAATGCATCTTGTCATCTCTGCCGAGAATCTGACAATGGGCTCATTTCAATCTCTCCATTTTCCCAATCAGAGAATGTTCCAAACTTTTCCGCTTCTTTTGCGATCTGGATATCGCTAGGACAATAATATTGACTGAAAACCTTTACAGCGAAACGGGGAATCAAACCAGCAACTGGGATGGCAAGCAGGCACAGCCAGAAGGTCAACTTGCCCATCACATTGAAGATAGCCCTGTTGAAAAGGAATCAGAGTTCAGTTAGAAGCTGTCGAGCATTGAAAACTTGGCATTGACAGATGTGTATCATAACAAGCATCATGCTCTGTCTCATGTAATCTATATCAAAGCATTATACCAGGCAAACAGGTGGTTCAAACTGGGTTTGAGTCAGGGTAATTTCAGGTCATGTTTAGCAGGATCATTTTGAGTTCAGGTCATATCTGAGTTTGTTGCTAGCTCAGGTTGCCGACAAAATAAAATCACCATATGGTACTCATTCTCCAAGGCAGCTTGGTTTGTGTTGAGTCAACTCTGGAAAGGGTCAGAATCAGATTGTCCAGTTCGGGAAATGGTTTCCTTTCATTTGGATCTGGTAATTGGATATTGGCCAATTTTGCCAAAGTTAGTATGATACATGTTAAGCCTCTAATTCTTCAGGGCATCTTACGATGAGAAAGAATGAGTATGACGGCATTGTTGTAGGAGCAACCGAGCATCCAATAATGAACTAAAGGGAACAGGTTTCCGATACATAATCAGAAAAATAGACATTACCAGAAGCCAGGCAAGGCTGGTATGCAATCGATGACAATGACACAAATAAAAGTTGCAGCAATGGATCCCCATATAGCAGCATGCATGAGCCAGCTCCACCGTACAACATCCATTGCCAAGTGCAAATTGACTAAAAGCACAGCCACAAGTGTCCAAAGGTCCCCGATGCTCGAACCATCAATGTCACTTTTCCAATATACAAAGAGAGAGACAAAAAAGGCAGCTGCACTTTGCCACAAAGTATCACCCATCGTCAGCCAAAATAGTCTTGAATTGTAGCATTGATCCTTCTGTCCAGCTTGATACAGCCGAGGATAACGTAGAAGAGTTCTTCTACTCAAATCCTTATCAAGGATCGCAACAACAATTGTGGGTACTGAGCTATACAAAACAGAATACAGGACACTGCTCCATTCGGTAATTGCAGTAGTCAAGGTAAAAGCAGTAAACAGTGTGTACCTGTAGAAACAAGAACACCACAATTGGAGATTCAGAGTCTGTTAATCAAACAGTTCAAGCCTTCTGAATAATTTTTTATTATATTATACTTTACAAACAATTCAAGCATACTGCACACTGTGAAACTCGAACTTGACAGCAATGTTGACATATAAAGAAAATAGGAAGCCATTTGTCGGTCCTATGTCCATCCCACTTTGTTAAACAACTAGCCCCATAAAAGTCGATATTACATAGTAGAGAAGTAAAAATAACTTCGGGGTAAAAATATCCTGAGCTCAGTACAAAATGGAATGACCACTCTCACCAAGTAAGCAAAACAGCCAGAGAGGAGCTATATAACACCAGCAATTAAAGTCAGCCCCAAGCAGGCAAGCAATGTCAATATGGCAATGGGATGAAACACGCCTGAGAACTCTTTATGGTATATTTGATTCCCTAGGATCAAAGCTCTAATGGAAGCCATCTCTGACGCACTAAAACTGAATGCTTCCTGAACTAAGCCAGTAGCCAGACCCGTAGGATTGTTTGTTATTTCTTTGGACTAGGGAGAGTCTACTGATTTCTCACTTCATATTTTCATTTGACAAAACAGCTTTTAGGCTGATTGTGCTTTGGTAAAATAATTTTTGGGATCAACAAAAATGAGAAAATAACTTAGAGGTTCTTTAACATCTTAAAAAAAAGTACTTACAGGCCTAAAATGAAGTAAATACCCTTTGCTCTACAACCACTACCACGAACAACCCAAAAAAAAAAATAAAGGGAAAAAAAACTCCCACCCCCCCCCCCCGGCAGACCCAGCCACTTCCCAACTGGCGCCGCATGAGCCCCACTGCCCCGAACAGCAAACCTCCTCCAAGGTTAGCTTGCCATAGTAGTCTGGCACCGCCCCCCTCCCCCCCCGACCTCCTTCTTTCCTCTCCCACGGTTCCATTGCCCTCATCCCCGAGAGGCACAACAGTGTCACCAATGCATCCACCTGCTCCTCTGCCGTAGACCACCAAATTTCAGACATGGAGAACCCCACCTGAATTACCACCGCCGCCCCCATAATTCTGTCCCCCCCCCCCAGTTTGACTTTCGGGTTATTTGTGCTTCAATATCATTCTGATGTTATTTCGAGACTAATCGAACTGGGTGTTGCCTGTTAGCTTATCGGATTTTATTTTCTCATGGCATTTGAAAAAGGCATTGCGAGAGAAGAAAGAATGGGGAAAGAAGGTTGAGGAGACAAGGGGAGAGGGTTGTGTCGTGCTAGCTGACCGATAGTGGGCTCACTTGTGATGGATGAATCCCAAAATACGTCCGCCTGGGAGCTCTGCGGTAGCTGGTGCACCGGTGATTGAGCAGTGAGTGGGAGAGTCCTGGGGTAGGGTGGGTCTCTTTTTCTTCCTCGGTTTTTTTTGGGGGGGTGGGTTGTATTCGGTTTTTCTCTTCTTGTTGTTGCTGATGCTGTTGTCTTTATTATGACAAAATAGTTTAGCAAAGCTATTTTAGTAATTTCAGGGCCCATCAAAGTACCTATAAATTATTTTCCATGTTCACAAGTCCCAAACATTATTTAGCCAAAAAACCAACACCACCCAAAAGCTAATCTTTCATTTCATTTCCTAGATGGTGAAAACATGTTCACGTAAATTTGAAAAAAGAAAAAGAAAAAGAAAACGAAAAGATTGAAATTGAGTCTACATGATGAAGAGACTCACCAGAACATGATGAGAACAAAAACTGCATTCCTATAGAAGTTGTACACTATCATGTAACCCATCCTCTGATAATTCCAATGCCCATGAACCAACAACAGTGTCACCAAAAATCGAAATTGTCCCATTGAAAAATCCGAAGCCATGACAGCTTGTCGACCCTCCTGTCCACTGATCCCTACTCCAACGTCAGCCATTTGGATCATCGACACATCATTAGCCCCTGAAGTAAATTCAAGAAGAATCCAAGATGAGACACATAAGAGCATGCTAATATTACCATCCCCTCACAATTGTGAATGACTGCTCTTTCATAGATTACATCCCAAATTGAAAAGCAGGGAAACAGGGTGAAACAATTTAAGACCATAAGTTAGCTGCATACCATCCCCAATTGCAAGCGTCATATCATCGGTTCTGTTCTTTATGAGAGCAACAATTCCTGCCTTCTGCAGTGGAGCTACCCGACAACATAACACCACAGCACATTTACTGGCTAACAAGAAAAGCTGTTCCCACCACAGAAAAGGTCAAATCAGACGTTCATTCTGACAGGTGTAGAAGCAGACACTGATACATGACATGGATACGACAAAGACACCAACGCACCGACACTTTATTATTCAAAAATTTACAATATGACACATATAGCAGAGATGCAGTAATAGTAAAATATTTATTATATTACCTATGTGTTTATAATTTGTTTTATGCTTTACAACCTTGGAGCTGGTTGTGTTCAGATGAGAACGACAGCAAATTGTTCAAAGTGTGTGCATTCTACAAATAGCAATAGCAAAACCCAATTTAGTTATGCTATCTATATGTTGGCATGTGTTAGAAAGCTTCTAAAGAGTGTCCCAAGAGTGTCCGTGTCCAATACATGTAGCCGGTGTCGGACACGGATACTTGCAGGGAAGTGTTCATGCTTCGTAGCTGCCAGGCAAGGAGCCGCTTATACATAAATATTAGAATGTTTGCTCATGTTTATCATACATAAAAATTAAAGAAACAGATGGGCTAGCTCATTCATTTACCTCCTCCTCCAGTTCAGAGTCAAGAATATAAACCAGACTGCTACCATCGACGATTAAGGCAAGCTGAGTAGTGCCAGACGCTGAGGTCCCTTGGTCATTCGTAACATCATGAGGAACTGTTGACATATTATGTGACATGGTCAGTGCATCATTTAGACTCCTTTTACAAGCCTCCGTAGAGTGGCTATTGATAATAATCTGTCTCATTCTGCCCGTTAGAAGCTTTGAAGAATAGCCAATTGATATGGCTGTTTCTTGTTTGTCTCCAGTCAACACCCACACTTTAATGCCAGCGTTTCTCAAAGACTCTATAGCTTCTGGAACACCTGGCTGTAGTCTATCTTCAATAGCAGTGGCTCCCAATAAGATTAACTCCTTTTCTATGCTGCTAGCAACTTTACGAAGCTGAGCTGCCCTTCCAATTATAGCATTACTAGCAGCCTCATAGGAAGATTGCCACCTATCAAAATCTGAATTCTCAAGTTTCCTCATACCGACCACAAGTGTTCTCAAACCGATGGTGGAATAAGAATGTAGATGGGACTCAGTTGCATGGACCACATCTGGATTCAGGGATTTATTGATGACACTGAACATAGTTGTGTCAGCACCTTTTACAAAGACTCTGACAGTGTTGTCTGGGCAACCGAGGATTACAGACATCCTTTTTCGATCACTATCAAATTCATGGAGTCCCAAGACATCAAACCTGTCACACACAAGAAAAAACCTCAGAGAAATGGTAACAGAAACCCCTTGATTCAAAATTCACAGATAGTGGCTTTCTTAGGGCCTAGTGCAACTTCAGTCCTCGCCATGGAAATGTGACTGCTCTAGTTATGATGGATTTACTGATGAGGTCAGAGAATTATTTGTAACTAAGAGCTAATATGACATCAGAAAGTCATCTCTTAACCTTTTATTCTCTAAAGGTCACCATCAAATTCACATGTAGAGTAAAAGATATAACATTTTTAACCAAGCCCTAACATTCTGTGACTTAGCTACTGTACAATAATGTCAATTTAAGTGCAATTTGACATCAGAAAAGCATAGCAGAACAGGTGCGGGCATGGGATCACCTGTGTCTCCTTCCTTGAACATCAATTACTATGTGGCCAGAGGTCCTTTCCATAAGTGTGAAGCCATAGGCAGCAGCTGCATAAACCAATGCCTGCTCATCAGGAGACTCACCTTGGTAGTCTATTATCCTCACATTAGTCTCAGATGAATCTGTGACAATCGGTACAATTGTATTGCAAGCTGCTAGTGCGAGGAAGAAATCATGAATGTGTCTTCCTTTATCTGTGTCCTTTCCATCCTTTACCATTCTTTCAACGTTAGGATCAACCTTCACCTTCACCTTTGGCCTTAAAACCTTTCCATCCACTAATAGCATGTAAAGAGTGAAACATAGGAATAGAAAAAGAAAAATCCAATTAAATCAACACTACCAACAGGGTTTATTAAATAAAAGTAAGATGTTGAAGAACATACTACCTTTCACATAGTGATCATTCATTTCACCCTCAGTAGCATTCTCACCACTGTAGTTTGTTCCCCATATACTCGCACATTTAAATTCCATCTTGTTTTCAGTCAATGTACCGGTTTTATCAGAGAACACATACTTTATTTGCCCCAAGTCTTCATTTACATTCAAGGCCCTGCACTGAAATCTTGAACCGGAGGCCTCATCAAACATGGTGGTATCTCGGTTCATAAAGTAAGCCTGACCAACCCGCACAAGCTCCATGGATATGTACAGTGAAATTGGAATCATAATCTGGAACACAATGACTGCCATAAGAAATGTAAAGAATATTTCGAGCCCCAACCTATTATACTCAAAGTCCTTTGGAATACCTTTAGAATAATCCTTTTTCCTATAAAATGGCATTTCATTCAACTCATCCATGTGATGCCTCATCCATATACCAAAAAGGGTGGACACAATTGTGCATAAAGCAACAAGGAAAATAGAAAGCAAAATGATTTCGTGATTCATGCGAGTCTCAAGTCGACTTCTTTTAGATGGAGCTCCTGCATTATTAAGCATAGCTTTGGTCTCACGGCCAGCATACACTACGACTCCAATTGCCCAATCCGTGTTCTTGAGCTCACAGCCTCGAAGGACAATATTTGAGGGACCCAATGATATCTTCTTCCCCTCGATTTCGATGGATCCTTGGAAACCATATATATTACGATTAGGCTTTTCACACTTGATTATGCCACTAATATTCTCCTTTTCTGGGTTCATTGAAAGGGTCTCCTGTTTGGCATAACGTGTTTTCAAATTTGATTCCCCATCAAGATTTATCGTCTGCACGTAAGCGACACCTGTTGGGTCACTTGTTGAGAGCAGCACTATGTCACAAGGAAGAGTGTCATTTGAAGAAATCTTTATGATCTCACCAACCTGAATATACTTCCATTTCTTCAACTGAAACTGACCATTGACCAGCACTGTGGCAAGCCGGTTGTTCTCAACTTTGTCTGATCTGTGTCGCCTAAAATCCTCAAAGGCATCCTTAATAGCTGAAACTAGCAGCACAAAAGCTAAGGGCAAGATAGAAGCGCCCCTTCCAAAAACTGCTAACCGAGGCAACTGGTTGAGGACAGCTATAATAAGGAAGTAAATATATGCCACTCTATGAAACTGCTCAAAGAGATTCCGAGGCAAAAAGGTAATCACTGAGTACTTCGAAGTCCGTATTGAATTTCCAGCAAACTGAAATCTCTCATTTGTCCTGGCTGGATCATTTATATAAATCAACCTTGCGTCTTCATCATTGAATTCCTTCTGTGACAGACCCAATCCTTCAGACTCAGCTGTTCTCGATCCATATCTCACTGGCTTGGATTCTGAATCTCCAAAAGTCACACCCCTCACGGAATTTGCACCCAACATAGACTGATAAGAAGAAAAGCTTCCCCTTGAAGCGGCTGGATACTCAACTGGGAAATTAAACTCCCTCCTGGAAGCCAAATTTGCAGCCCCGGGAGCAGACTGTTGTGAAGACAAACTCAGCCGAGACAAGGAAGACACAACAAAATCACTCCTTACTGAATTCTCAACTGGTGGGTCAGAGTATGATAAAGCGCTCGCACGAGAGGAGGTATACAAAACGGAGTCACTCTTTGGTAATTTCTCAACTGGCTTATAGAAATTCATCCCAGAATCAGATTGTGAGCTCTCAGGGATCATTTTCAGTGGATCAGAAAAGGTGGGCACTGCAGGAAAATCATGGGGAGTTGGGGTTCTAGGTGATGGGGTCAAAAGTGGACGGTCTGAGGCCATAATCTAAAGATCAGAGGCCTCAACACCATAAATAACTCAACTAGAGGCACAATCATGCACTACCCAGATGCTAATCTCTCACAAAAATGAGATCAAACCCCACAATTCACCCCTAAATGAACACAATTTCAGCTAGAAGCAGCCATGATATCAGCACAAAAAGTACCCTATCAAACACACCTAATTGTATACAACAAACAACCTATCCAAAATGGGAAATACAGCCCTTCAACAGATAAAATACAGCAGCAAAAAGGGGCTTTGAGAAATTGGGTATTGGGGAACTTACTTCCTTGTGCAAAAACAGAACAAAGAGATGGATTGAGCCGATTGTCGAGCTCAATTGCTCCCTTATGATGCTTCAACTTCCCTTTTCTCAGAAAATTCGAGTCAATGACATTGTAAGGAGAGAGAGGGAAAAAAGGAAAGGGAGAAAGGTGGGCAGGTGTTACAAGAAGAAAAGGGAAAAGAAGGAAGAGCCGTAATGGCTGGCAACAACAAACCAAACCAAACCACCGCCTCTTCCCCCTTGCCCAAAAGAAAAGAAAAAAATGGGAAAAATCAAACAAATTTGACAAGTATTCAACCAGAAACGGATGATGGAGCAGTTATTCTTAGAAGGTGGGGAATGAAGAAGAGAGTGAGAGAGAGATTGGACGACGATGACGTTTAACTGGATGACTTCTGATCGTAAAAGAAAATTCATTTATTTAAACAATCAAAAAATATATATATATCTGCTCTCTCTCTCTTTCTCGAGGAGCTTTTATTATTGAATATTGGAAATTGAAAGCTTCCTTAGTGTTCCTCGTTGCTGTTGTTGGTCACCGGTGCACCAAAACATACATGGATTTTTTTGCATTTCAAACAGGGTGTCCAAAACTCAACGACCTGCTTTATTTAAATGCCGTGTTCTGAATTTGACACTATCTGTAATCTATAGGTCCCAATTCAGCCAAGAATTTGATGCCATGAGTCATGATTCCTTTGACTTGGGAATCTCATGAAAAGCAAAATAAAAAATATTGGAGTGTTCAGTGAGTAAGTATAAGTTTTATTTAAAAGGGTTTATATCAGTAAATTAGTTGTCTTCTCATGGGAATACGTGTGATAAAAGAAACACCATATGAAAGATGGTCCAATTAATCAATGAGGTCTCAATTTAGTGATATGACTAAAGCATTGGATAAATTAGGTTCCAGATTTGATTATCACTTCCCTCTTTGTAAGGCCCTTTTTGGTTCGTTCGAATAAAAAAAGATAGTTTGGTTAGAATAGTCTGCTTGTTTAACCTTTAAAGGAAATAGAAGTAGAGTTGTATATAAAGATGTTTTCTATAAGTGTTAATACAAGACCTAAAATGTCCTTCTTATAAGGGTACGCCATATGTGATCATTGAGCAAAATAAAAATGAAGACATGATTGTAACTTGTGGAGTGAATGAGACCAGTTGAGCTCAAACTTAAAACTTGCCGTGCTTGTTTAGGTTCAGGCTTGACATTGATGTACGTTGCATGGCTTGGAGCTCGGCTCGATAATTTTTTTTTTTTTTTTTTGGCTTAAAAGTTTGCAAATTTAAAGCTTATCAAAGTAATTAAATTCTATTTTTTTTACATTGTTGAGAAATAAGGGTTGCAATAAAATTTTGTTGAGTTTAGTCGTAATTTTAGACTCTCCACACAAACGATAGAAGAAAAGAAAAAATTGAGCTAAACTGAGTCAAGCAAAGCCTTATTGGACTCGGGTTAGACTCGATATGCTTTCAAGTCGGGTCAGACTTGACTAAGCTCGATTTGACTCGAGCCTAAGCCGATCTTTAATTGAATCGAGCCTAAGGACGGATCGACTCAAGCATTCAAAATCAACGATAACCACATGGAATGCACTAAATGCTCCAAACAACTCAAACATTCAAAATCAACGATAACCACATGGAATGCACTAAATGCACCAAACAGTTGGTTGCCTTCTTCCCTTTTTAAAGATGTGATCAATGAAGACTGCCTAACATTGGCAAAGAAACTTCTGCATGTTAAGACTTGTATTTCTAGCTATCACTTTGAAATTTGAATTTGAATATATATGAAATATTGCCCTATATTGACTGCTAATTTTACTCCAAATTTTACTCCATTTCTTAGTGTAATCAATCCTCATCTTTTCACTTAATATTTACCTCTCTTAAATTTTATAGGTTATAATATTTGAGACCATTTTTTAGGAGCAGATGATGAGGCGAGAAATTTGATGGCCCAAAACACTAAAGTTGAAATGTTTGATTTATACAATATATTCCAATTTAAATAAGAACCCCAATGATGCACTCTCGTCTTTCTCTCTCCTTTGGTTTTCCTTCTCCACACTAATTATTTGTTATTGTTGAATTTTTTTTCTAAGTTAGACTTTTAAATTACATTTGTTAAAGCGTTAAAATTCATGGTTGATATTCTTTTTTGGTTGGATTGGATGACCTCTTAATCAAGGGGTTAGGGTTCAATTTCGTAGCATCGTGCCAAGCATGGATGGTAGTTCAAGTCACGGCTCTTCTACATCAAAACTCTAAAGCATGTTATTTTCGACTTCTCATAAGTATACTTGATCAACAGATTCGGGTCCCGCCCTGACCCGACCCTCGAAAATGAGGGTCAGAGTTAGCTGTTTTCATCTCTGATTCACCTCGACCTTCAAATTGAGGATACCTGAATATGATGAGGGTTGGGCACGAGTAGAGGTTTTGACCCATTGACCCACCCCGCTGACCCTCACTTTTAAAAAAATAAAACTTAAAATAAAAACAAGATACTTTCGGTTTCATTTGTTTAAACATTTTTCGCTTTCACTGTCTCGTATCTTGTTAGCCTCCCCCTCCCTTTCACCTTTAGAAATCTCACTCTCTCGTAACCTCTTGACGCCCTCTCTCTGATGTTTGGAATAGTCGTTTTAGTGAACTAATCGTTTTAATCACTAAATAATGCATTAGAGTGTTTTTAATTACGATATGCTTCGTTAGAACAGTACAGTATCATTTGACCTTTTGTGTTTATAGGATTTTAATGTTGAACTTCATAATAAAAAGAAAACTTAGTGAAAAAAACTCATTTTCTATATAGAGAGGTTTGAGGATTTGCTCTAACCAGATGACATGAGGGTACCGTAGGGTCAGGGTCAGGGGTACGTCGACCCACATGAGGGTCGGATAGAGTAAGGGTCGAGAAAATCGTGCTTGCTGACCTTCATGATCCGACCAGACCCTCAATTTGATTAGGTCTAATTATACGTACTCATCATCAGCTTTCAGCAACTTTCAACATAATTTACCATCATTCAATACAATTCAGCACAATTCAGTACTATTAAGTACTTATGAAAATACTAGTTATATTTCTTCAACCATTTAGCATATTTCATCATATTTCAACAATAAATACTAATAAGTACTTCTCATAAGTCGAAAAGAATATTCCCAAAAATTACTTGAGGCCACATTATTTATGCTTAAAGCATGAGGTTTTCCTGTTCTGGGCTCAATGTTAAGGGAAAGATCTGATCATTGATCTAAATCTAATAAGGAAATTATGTCAACGATTCAAACGATCAAACCAGTTAGATTATGTTAGACTGATGGATTCATTATCATGTCCAACTAAATCGGATTGGCTAGACCTAACATAATATGTCATCAATTTTATCTTTATATTTTCTTATATTTTCAAATATAATGAACAATTTTGTCCAAAGTTTACGATATTCATCACAGTCATTGTATTTTGTTAAATACTATATACTTTTTTTGGGCAAAAGTCTCTTCTAATGTATTTTTGGATTGAGGGCACCTGCAAAACTGCTATATTTTTGCATAATAATGGCTTATACGTCCCGCTGAAAATTTTGGCCTATTATTATTAGAATAAAAAACTGGTTTAGGTTTCAGTCCTATACGTGGCTAGTTTAGCACCTTCATTGTGTTTTTACTTCTTTGATTTGACTATGGCCTCCCCCCCCCCCCCTCTTTTTCTTTTTTTGGTTTAGAGTGTCTCCCAGTTTACTGTCCAATGAAGTAGCGGTCACAATATCTCACACTAATTGCATCATAATCACAATTGATGTAGCTGTACAAAGGTAATTGATTCAGTATTAATCAGCCAATTAAATTTCCTAATTATGTTTGAAACTTTGTGATACTATAAATTGGGGTGCTGATCAAGGGATGTAACATAGCAGCAAAAGCAAATCATTCGTCAGACAGATCCACTCTCTACCCTCTCCCTTACACTATCCAGCCATCTTTGTTATTCGGGTTTGGGGCGTGGATTACTTGATGACTCTAGTGGCCATCTAATTTGTGGTAGCATCAACAGGCAAGATCTAGGCAGAACTTTCGTATCAAGGTGAACATATAATTCCTACACAGCCCAAATAGTTCATTCTCCCTCCCCCTCAATCTCTCTCTCTCTCTCTCTTACGCTATTAGGTGTTACAGTTGAGAAAGTGAAATATGTCCCACTTTGATAAAATTAAAGGGTTTGAGCATGTATGCAAACTTGTGAGTTACTCCACCCATTGCTAATTGATTTTGGATTGGAATCTCATTTGAACTTCGATGCATGATTCTTTGTTTATGGCCTACTTGATATAAAAAACTTTACGTGGTATCAGAGTGGGTTACTCGTTCTTGATTTGTCTCTATTCCCGCTTGATTAAAAATTGTGTGCACGATTTGGACATTGTTAGTGGCCCACACGTGACGGGCGTGTTGGAGTTGAGAAAGTGGGGCTTGTCCTATATTAATAAAACTAAAGAGTTTAAACATGCATATAAGCTTCTGAGTTACTTTATCCATTGTCAATTGATTTTGGAATGAAACCTCATTTATGCTTATATATATGATTCTTTATTTATAACCCAACTGATTAAAAAAAAAGTAACTTTTGGAAAATGTTTGGTCACAACTTTATAATACAAACAAGTTTATAATTATATTTTCAGCAACTTATTTGTTTATAAGAGAGTATGGCCCTGTTTGGCAATCAGCTGTTAGCTGTTAGCTGTTAGCTGATTGTATTAGCTGTTAGCTGTTAGCTGATTGTATTAGCTGTTTGACTTAACTGATTGCATTAGCTATTTGTGAAAAAAGTGTTTGGTAAAGTTAGCTGTTTCTAAGAAAGCTGTTTGATAAAATTCTACTTATACCCATTACTCAATTTCATTATTTTTCTAACTAAACAATTTTTCATTGGATATTTATTTTTCTTTTCGATATGAATTATGAATTAAGACTTATGTGATATATAAAATTACATTTATACTTTTTTTCTAATTTTAGTACTTATTATCAAAATATATTTTTAATGTTAAATGGTTTCTTTTTTAATAGTAATTGAAATTATGTGATATAAAAAATATTTATATATCATATAAGACTAACTTACATAAATTATTTGTTAAATTAAGAAAGCGTTAAAATTAAAAGCATTATCTTCTACATCATGACTATCCACAACTCTTATCCCAAAAAAAAAAATAAATTGAAAAATTTAAAGTATAAGCATCCAACATTCGGGAATATCATTTGTGAATAACATGTAATGTAAATTGATCCAAATTATAAGGTTAGTATGGTCATTATAATAGTAAATATCAAAAAACTCTTTGAAAAAGCTATCCCAAATAGCTTTTTGTAAAAGAGTTTTTTGGGTGTAAAAAGTTAATCTAAAAAGCTAATCAACCAAACATCCCAAAGAGTTTTTTGACCAGAGTCAAACAGCTAATACTCCCAAAAAACTCTTTTTGCACTCAAAAAGTTCTTTGCCAAACATGGCCTATTACAAGTGGCCTTGTAATTATGATTACCACAAACTATGCAATTATAATTGCATTACAAGGTTGGTTTCATTATACTACATTCAAACAAACACTACGTTATTGGTAGCTCCTTTGCATTGAGAGATTAGAAGGCAAATCAGAAGAGGGCTGGGGTGACCTACATGGGGACGAGAATAGCTTGGCATTGAGAGATTGGTGGATGGGGGACAATGGCTTGACTAGGTCGGTGCTTGCAAAAGCTCATCGTCTGGAAGCTAGAACTAGAAGAATTTAGCTTCACTATTCAAAATCTCAAACAAATCTCATTATTTAACTGGCTATCACATGGCTTGGTTCCACATCCAATTAGTTCAACCAGCCAATCCAGCCCGATTTTCATTACCATGTCTAGACTGATGTAGATGACAAAGGTCAAACAATGGCACCTCAACAAGGTTCAAGCATAATTAGAAGAACACAGTCCACAGATGAAGTAACGTTCTTTTGAGAATAAAAGTGCACATCGCATGATCAAATATACAAAAACTAAAGATACAAAGATAAGCCAAAAGCAGATGAATAATTACCCTAAAGTGACATTTCTTTCCAAAGAAAAAAGATAGAGAGAGAATAAAGCTGGGTCATTGGGATGTTGATTGATCGAATTATAGTCATAATGCCGGTGTTTAGTTGTAAGAGATACTTGAGAATAAAGAAATTTTTGAAGCGTTTTAGCTACTTTGACTAGCCAAATAATTAAATAGGTCGTTGGTTGAGTAGCTGTTTAAAGAGTAGCTTTAGCCCAAATAGCTTTTTCTCAAAAAGATATTCCCATTAGTCTTTGGAAAAAACTTTTTTGTGGAAACAACATGATACTCTAAGAATTTGAAAAAATTTCACCACAATCTAAGCTTTTTAGTAATATTTGATATTGTGTTTTATTTAAATTGAATATACTAAAAATTAGTTATTTGAAACTCATACATATTTCAATTCATTACAAAAACATATCAAATAAATGACAAAATAAAGTTTTAAGACATAGAAATCACATAAATATATACAAACCAAAAAGAAAATAAGATAAGTAATGAATAACTATCCAACAATTTGAGAAAAACTGCGCCACATCCATTAGGCTTTTAATAGTAATATTTGATATCGTGTTTTATTTCAATTGAATATATTAAATATCAATCATTTGAAACTCATAGTGAATTTTCATAGCAAAAAAAATCTAATAAATAACAAAATAAAATTATAAGAGGTAGGAATCACATTAATTTGTACATGCGACGTCAATTTAATTCTCTTCAAGAAGGACATAAGATGAGCAATGAATAAAAATCATGTTGAGTTAAAACATGATTTAGAGATAAGGGTATAAATATAACTTTACCAAATATATTTTTTAGAAATAACTACATCTGCCAAACACTTTTCTACGGACAACTAATACAAATAACTAGCAGCTAAGGACCAGCAGCAACTGACAACTGTTTGTCAAAAAGGACATATGTAATGTTTAGTTTAATCCTATATCATTAAGTAACAAAAAGCTCACATGACTTCAAATTAGCTTTCCCAGCTTGTTTCATATTACATTGTTTTTATTCAAAACATGAGTCACTTTGAATACCCCAAAAAAAAGACTTCGGATCATAGGGATGGCAACGGGGCGGGGTTTCCCCGACCCCGTCGAGGCCCCGCCCCGCAGCGGGGAAAATTCCCCGGACCCGACGGGGACGGGGGAAAATTCCTCCCCCGGCCACGGGGACGGGGGCGGGCTGGGGAAAATTCCCCCCGTCCCCGGACCCGCTCCCCACCGTCGGGGAAATGTACCCGTCCTCGAACCCGTTTTCCCGCCCCAAAAATTAATTAAAATTACATATATATATATCCTTAATTTATTAGTTTAATTTCTCTTTTTTGTTTAGGACTTATTGTTTGATTATTTTGACATTGAGCTCGTAATACCGTAATTGGGCTTGCATTTTGTGTGTTCTCTCACTAAAATTCGGAAAAACAGGGCCCCGATGGGAAACGGGGTCCCTGATGGGGCGGGGTTGGGGGAAACCATCCCTAACAGCGGGGGCGGGGGAATATTCCCCCGTCCCTGCCCCGCCCCGCCCCACCCCGTTGCCACCTCTAGATCATATCACCTCAAATTGGGATGTTCGTGGTCAAGTAACTACTGACTACATTGGACTATAATTGTTATTCCTGGTAGATGGATTATCTATTATTGGTGCAAACATAGATCTAAATACAGGGTACATATTACGTGTTGTAGGTTTTCTTTTCCAACTTTACATTCTGTTTGGATATTAGAGGGGGAGGGTAGGGGTGGTTAATGAAGGGGAGGGAAATAGAGGGGAAGGGAAGGGAGGGGAGGAAAAATTTATTTACCTTGTTTGGATTTAAAGCGGAGGGGGAGGGAGGTTAACTATATGTGTTATGTTTGGATTAGAAAAGAGAGGGGATGGAAGGGGAAGGGGAGGGAAAAATTACTATTATTTGTAAAGTATTATAATTAAAATTTTTATATTACTTCCCCTTCCCTCCATTCACCCTCAATTTGGGGGAATACAAAATAGATTATGAGGGTTAATGGAGGTAAAATGTTTCCCCTCTTTTCCATTATTTTTTTTTCCCAAACAAGGAAAAGATAGGGTTAATTAACCTCCCTTCCCCCTCCTTCCCCTCCCTTCCCCTCCTCTAATCCCAATCCAAACAGAGCATTATATAAACCTTAGATTTCTGTTTTAGGTTTGTGGGAAAGGAAAAAATTACTGTGGAGTTTATTTATTTAATAAAAAAATTGTTGGTCGACTAGAGTCTTTGGGTCAATTATTTTATCAGAGTCGAAATGATGTTGGCTCATAAAGAGATAAAATTTTTCTCATCACATATTTTATCTATTCACAAGATCAGATATAAGGCTATGTTTATGGGGGATGAGGGTCAAACTACTTAACCAATCTATGTCGGTTAATAAAAATTGTTCTAGATGCCCTATAATTTGGGAATGTATTCAAAATTACCATCTATTTAGTTCTATCAAAAAAGAAATTACCATCTATAAACTACTTCTTATTATTATGATTATTATTATTATTGTTGTTGTTGTTGTTGCTGCTGTTGTTACTACTATTATTATTATTTAAGAAAAAGAAAGAACAAACAGTATAAATATCAAAGCATCGCCACACCCATATTCTTAGCATACAAGCCAAATTACTGAAATTAGTCCTACTAAGTGCTCACCCAAATCAATTGGGTAGGTGTGTGAGAACGACCGAAATAGTCTGAGTAGCTCAATTAGAAAAGGAAAGAGGCTCCACTCGGATTGCTTTCATCGTCTTTGCGTTAGAACAACTGAAAACAGCCACGCATTTCTATAGGATATAGGCTTTGTTCGACAACAATGTTTGGAATAGTGTTTAACATACTATCTAGATTAAAACTCTATTTTTTCAAATTTTAAACGTTCGTGAAATAACATATCAAATTAACGTAAAACATTTTAATTGGCATTTTGCAAAAACGTTAATCATGTCAACATTTCGCATCCAAAACTGACGTTTTACTATTTTGTGCCGACAATACCCTTCAACTCGTATTTTACACCAATGCTATTAATGCAACTAGTCTTCACCGAAACGAAAAGCTTTCTACCGTGGTTACAAAAGCTTTCATCCTGATAACTGGTAACTACTACATTGACATGATCTTTGCCAGCTGTTATATTGCATTGACGTGTTTAATATCATCGAAACCCTCCCTTCCCGTAACATCAGTTCTATGTAGGATGTTTCAATGATAAATTAATGTTGCAAATTAATTATGTAGCATCAAATTGTAATAGTAGTACTACTAATAATAATAATAATAATAATAATAATAATAATAATAATAACAACATCCTCTGTTGTCATTTTAGGTTAATCAGGTAATTCAATAATTAATTTTATCAAATACATTCTTTTTAAATAGTTAGTTAAATATTTATCAGCTATTTATTAAAATACAAAAGTTGTCTGCTCTTCACACAATTGTCTGTCACTCAAACAACTAATTTTGTCGAACATGGTCATAGTTTTTGAAGAGTAAACATCGTTCGAATATATGTATTTTCAAACTTATCATGAGTATTTATCATCAGTATTTAATAATTTATAATATAATTTAACATTATTTAGCATAGTTAAATACTACTTAACATTCGTAAAAAGGAATTATTTGTTCATCTAATTGTTCAAACACAAATCACCTAATTGTTCTTCAATAGTTGGATTTATTTTACTAATAATATAGATAGGTTTATTATTCTAAGTTTGTCTATTCTAAAATTATTCCAATATTGAACCAAATGCTTAATCTTAAATTTGTAATGTCGATTGGTTATGTTCTAATAACTATGTAATCTGACTATATATGATCAATAGTCCTAACAATATTATTTTGAATAAAACTGCATGCATATCAATTTCAAATATGCATTTTACTATTGGAATAATATCCATAATTTATATTATAAGTAAAATAAGGCGTTATAATTGATAAATAATAGGGGGATTTGTATTAAATATATTCTAAACTATCTATGAGTACATAAAATTAACGAGTTAATAGTAAAGCGACTTCAAACTATAATATATTCATAAATTATTTTTATATTATACATATTAATTAAAAAAATCCTTAAATTAATTTACAACGATCATTACATATAATACACAACTCATTGGAATATATTTATATTCTAGCATAAGATAAATGAATGCAAATATACAGTAGCTAATATTGGGTGTTTACACATTAAACAACTTTATAAATATATTTCTTGGCTTAATTATAATTTGGCTCAAATAATATAAGTTTCAACACAATTCAACAACTTTCAATATGTTTCAATGATTAATATCGATAAATACTTCACATAAATCCAAAAAAAATGTCTATTTTTTACCAGTCTTTTTTATTTATTTTTTAAAAAGGATGATTTGGAGGGGTGGAATTCACCTTTAATGTAAAAGAAAAGTTAAATCCTACCATAAATAAAGGAAAATTTCCATTTCTTCCAAATTTGTTCCCTCTATCACATCTTCCACTCTGTAATCATGAGAAAGATATATCATGTATTCAGAAGTGTATGTACTCTTGAAAGATACATAAAGATCTTATCACACAATCATTGAAAAGGTGATTAAAAAAGTCTTGCATCAAAACATGCTATTAGGCTAAATTAACTTATTCTATAATTCCGAAATCACCAAGTCATCAATATTCATAATTAATTATCAACTTAAATTTCACTTTTTATCGACTATACCAACTAAGATTAAAAAAAATATTTTAATAGGTTCAACCTTGTTGACAAAATAGTACTACACAAGTCATTACATATTAAAAAAAATAAAATTATAAAGAATGAGGTGATTTTATCCAAATTTTGAGTAGTATACCGTTCTATTATTCAATCCTACCATATCTTTTCAATTTAGTACATGATACATTAATTATAAGACTAATAAAGACACTTTTTTGTGTTTTATCATGGGATTTTTATCATTTTCTTATTCAAATATGTCGGTGTTTTTTTTGCTCTAACACATACTTTTTAACACTCTAAAAAGTGCATATTGTGACATAAAAATTGACATTAATAAAACATGATGCCTTAATTAAAAGGATGTTTAGGTTATAACATATCCAAATTTTCTCAATTCCTAAGTCATACTCTTAGGCACTCTTTTTAAGTTACTTGAGAACAAGTTGGCTAGTACTGTAGCATCCAAATGTATCATAGGTTTTTGGTTTTTGGTTTGATCTTGCTTAATAGAGAAATACTAATATAGGTCAAAAAGAAAAAGGTGGGTCAATGGCCTAGGATCACACTACTTTATATGGGTCTGCTATTGTATAAATTAAAACTTATCTATAAACCTAGATAAGAATTGCATCGTTTATGAGAGTATAAACATCCGTTGGTATGATATATGTGGCTAGATCTGGCAAATAGATCATTTGGCTTGATTTCGAATCGAATTAATTCCAGGTCAGGTTAAATATTGGTCAGTCAAATTCGATTCAATTTCAGATAAGGCCATCATTAGTTCAGATTGACTTCAAGTCGCTCCATTTTTATCCAATAAGTTCGACTTACAAAAAAATATAAGTTTAAGATAAAAATGATAATGTTGGATCGATCGAATCCATTTTAGTTTTCAGTCTATTTCACACTAATTATTATAGACATTAAATCCGATACAGAGTTGGACCGTTCAGTTCAAATTTCAAATCAATTTTTTTTAGATCGTGATTGAGATCTAAAGCCAACAAATAACATTTATTGAACAATCGTTTGCGAAATCCTTACTCCTGAAGTCGCATCGCCATCATCCATCAGGACCACCAGCACTACTCCACCAAATTGCCACCAACATCAACTGCCACCATTCCAAGGCTAGCACCGCCGACCACTCTGCCTTGTCTCTCCTCGAGGTGGGCCCGCTAAGCCTTTTATACACTTTTGCAAAAGGAATACGTTCGGGTGCGCGGGAGCATATGCTCAATCACTAAGCAATAGTTGCTTAGTAGAGAAGAAAATTTCTTAAGAGGGAAGAAAGTACCTATTGAGTAATGAACCTTCGAACCTACATGTTTTAGGTTTTAAAAAACGAGCACAAAGTAACTAACGTATAATCAGTCTGATAGAAAACAATGCACACTGAGTCACTGAGTGATCCAGAGTGAATTTACTAACGTTTTTAGAAGATTATATCGAAACAAAAATAATCGTTGTTTAAGAAGATAAAAATGGAACAGATGGAATACTAGACAACATTTGAACGAGTTTAAAGGAAAGGGAAACAACTGAATGCCCGAACAGCAACTGTAGTGGTAAGCAGTAGGGAAATTCCCCCCAGCTACCACCACAGATGAAGATAGCCACTTTATAACGGTCACCAAAATCGCTACAGCATTCGACATGGGACCAAAACATGCATCACTCGTGCTCGATGTTACACATCAATGTTACTCAGCTTCTAAAAGACGCCTAAATTATTTCACGTCCAATCTTCCCTTATTCAGCTCCACTTCTTGTTTTTACCATTCCGGCAGTCATCCAGGTTACATAATTTACCACTAACTCAAATGTTGAAGTTTAACCAACGCTCAGATAAATAAATCCCTCAAACTGTCAAAACAAAAAAACTTCCCTCCATATGGGGGCGACAAAATACTCACTCACATTTCAAGCCATAAAGAGTAACCTACAACAATATTCACATAATCCACAATCCTGCATTTCCAGTGTAAGCTGGAGTAGTATGCCGGCCTTGGCGCTCAATTAGCCCGTTGTTTGGACTATAAGCTTCATCAGAGTATTGTTATCATGCAAGGATGATCAGGCGGGCACTTTAATTTCTGTGTCCAGCTGGTGTCTCTTGATAAGCATTCCTAGTCGCACATTTTGATGGAGAAGTCCTCGATGGAAGTGATCAACCTAGTGCCTACTCATCTTTCACCAGTGACATGACGGGAACCCCCTTGGCAGTGAAGCTACAGCACTGCACTCTCAATTCATCACCGACCTCACAGTTCGTCTTGCCATTGGCCTGGGAAATGAAAAAGCGGGGCATATTATTTACGCAACTTTTCGCCAGTGTACAACAGAAGCCTGATAATGTATTAAGCCAAGCATTGGAAAGAAAACACATTTATACGAAGGGCTGATGATATCCTTAAAAACACATACCTCAAACCGATACATTCCTTTAAGTCCACCACCGAGATCAAGAACTAGGCCGCGTGCTCGAATCTGGTAAACTTTAGCAGTAACTTTTGTGCCAAGTCTCAGGTCCTTTACACTAATCCCTGACCCTGCTACAACCTTCTTGCCTTTTTGAAAAGGTACCTTGGATGTTTTACCTGATTCCGAATCACTGGAAGGCTGGGAGCCAACAGAAGAGTCTTGACCCAGACCAGCAGATTTTTCCTCTTCGTTACATTCCGCAGCACTTCTAATCAAAAATGATGGATTCGAGGAAGTAAAGGGCCTGCTGGTATCTGATTTCTCCTCTTCATCACACTTTACTGAATTCCTAATCATAAAAGACGTGCTTGAAGCAGTAGAGGATTTCACTTTTTCAGTTTCATATTTGGTTACAGGTTCCTCCTCGCTCCCCAGCTTTGCTTGACTTCTAATCGCATCACACACCGATGCCCAAACTGGGGAGGATGACTTTCTAGCAGACGTGGAACCATCATCTACATGACTGCTCTCCTTTTCACTTCGAGGCAATGTTGCTTTAAGGGATAATTTAATATTACCACGTACATCCATCCCTATACACCTCAGAGACAGTTGCTGGCCAGTAGACACCACATCTGCAACTCGAGAGACCTGATTGAGAAAAAAAAGAAATGAGATCAAACAAGTAAATATATAATTTATTGCAGTCTACATTGATAACTCTAGTTAAGTAAATGCTTCAGAAAATGATCCAGCGATGAACCCACATTTTGTGACACTTAAACTATCCACCCCAAAACAAGATGGGGAGCACACTGTCAGCGCTCTTTAGGTAGCCAGAACAATCAATCACAATTTGCCCACGAGGCTATGAAGAAAGAAAGCACCAAACTTTGCACAGAAGAGAAGAGAGGCAACAATTTGATATGCAGTATACCAAAGTTTAACACACAATGTTAAAGAGGGCTTATAAAACTATAAGAGAGCAGAAGATGCCCTCTAACTATGAAACAACTCCAATCTATGTTTTGCAAAGGGAAGTCAAGGGAGGGTCCCATCAAGGCAGGCATGCACAACTCTATATACAGCTATACAATCAAGTACTGTAAAAGCAGAGGCAGGTACGAAATGGCCAAGAACTTAAAGCTGACGACATATGATTTCTATATCAATAAACCATGAAATAAGCAAACATGCATATTTTGATGATATTGACACCGCAAAGTAATGACCGCATCAACAAGAACTGATTAAGAACTAAATATTTGCATACAAATCATCCAAATTTGTGAATACATTTTTTTAAAAAAAAAAGTAATCTTACACAAAGATTAAATGAGAACATGACATTCAGTTATGTCAAAAACAAGCATTCACCTATCCTAAGCAATACAAACGCATCTCGTAAAATCCAAACAAGTACCAACTGGGCGATTCCTACAAACCCAAACATGGAATCTTTGATGCATTAAATTGATGGGGACCACATCAGCTCGATCAATGCAAGTTTCAAATGTTTTCTTAAAAGCACCTAGAAGAACCCATTACAGAATCCCAAGCAGAATAAATGAGAACTTTAAAAGAAGAAGTGCGTGCAGGACATATTCTGCACAAAACTGACAGACAAGGGCATGAAGCACTGCCAGATCCAGGAAGTTGAGTAATTATCTCCTAATACAAACAATCATTGTATTGTATTTAAATAATAAATCCCAAAATAAATCACCCATTACTAGTATCTTTCACAGTTTCTATTAGTCTCTTACCATTTTTCAGAATTCGATTAGAAATCATTAAATGGTATAAACATCAGACATCGCATCATACAAACCAACCAATCCAAAACCAACTATACCCTGGCTGATACAATTATTAGGATCTCTCACGTTTCTTTTTATTCATTTGTGTTATCAGTCTTGGAACCCTTCTCACATGAACCAATTTCAATGACGCATTTGACAGCTCGAAGTTCTCCTTCCATGTACCGTCAACAACTAGGAGCATTTAAGATAGGTAATATAATAATATCAAGTACATATTGTCAAAGACACTAAGAGATGAGGTCTTAGTCTATACATGCATAGAGTTGTACCCGAAGACGCCTTGACTTAATGTTAATAGTAAAAGTTCAGCTTCTAACAACATTACATTAGGTTTTATATTTGATTTTGCCTTCCGTCAATAATGTTATTGTGTAGCATTGACTTGAGTCTCCCACTGAAACCCACCCCAAAAAAAAAAAAACAAAATAAATATTACAGGCTAGTAGTAGTAGCAAGGAATTAATTAAAAGAAATAGAAACCATTCTATATAAATATGAACCTCAAATGGTGTGGACTTATTGATGAAAGAAGAATAATAGAGTTGATATAAACTTTACTCTATGACTTTGAACGGTAGTGTTGCATCTGGGTATATACAGTGAACCTTTTTCCCCCTAACTCTACATTTGTTATTTTGATCATCTTTGACAGCAGAGAGACCAGCATGTCTACTTTTGAGGTTTCATTTGTTTATGTGCAGTGCATGGGCAGCAAATACTGTAGTTTGGGTTGACATGTACAACTAACTTCACAGATCAAGTTCATTCTCAAACGGCCCAACCAATTCCAATGCAACCAGCTGCCCACAAATGCATCAGCCAGGGTATGACGCATGCTACCCCTATGCAGGGTGAACCTAGCAGCATATCAGTAATGGTTGGCGAGGTGGGGGAATACAGAAACTGGATTAGATCCAACAATGGCCTGGTCCACATGGTGATCAAGCCCACTATAGGAGCTTGTTATTTTCCCACAAACTCCCCCAAACATGGGGAATTCGTGCACCATGGGACTAGAAGCCACAACAGCAGGTTTATAAACTTAAGAAACCCCTTGGGGAACATTATGCCAAGTTACTTTGTCACTATGCTTGGTGACCGTTATGACAACGGCTTTGTTTCTATCAGGACAGCTGTACAACTGCAAAAGTATCTTTTAGGCAATTTTTCGAGCTTGGATTACAAATTAGTAAAGCTGCCTCAGTACCTGGTCTATACTTCTTTTTCTGTGTACTAAGCATCAAACAACTATTAATCTAGTGTACAGGAGAAACTGCATTTTTTCCCTGGGGCGTACTACATTCAAGACCATCCCCTCCCTCAAGGGAGAAAAACCTTAACAAACAAATACACCCTGCCTAAGTGGTAGACCGGCGAATGGGTTTGCATTAGACCCAAGGATTCAAAATGCGGTTTCGGTCACGATTTCAGTCGCAATATGGAAAAATCGCTCTGATGCGGGAATCGCATTCCATATCGCGGCAAAAACGCAGTTTGGCCACCTCAAAAATCTTTCTGATACGGCCGTTTTGTTGCAGATCGGCCACATTGACCTGCATTCGGCCAACAAACTTGTACTATTGACGGTCGTCATCTCATCAAAATTCATAAATAAATCAATTTACAATAAGTCGCAAGACTATCACACTTTCTCGGTGACCTCTCCGTAAAAACACAAAAAAAAAGGCATACTGAATAGGAAAAAGGGAACAGGAGAAAAGGAGACAACACTAACGTAGTTGCTACTTGACCCCCCCCCCCCAAAAAAAAAGGTACTGAGCAATATTGACAGCTGGAGAGAAGAAAATGCGAGTCATTATTCTTCAGCTCCAAAGCCAAATGCATCATACTTGAGGGGAGAACAGATCCTACACACTAGTTCAAATGTTCATAGAAAATGAGGGCCAAAAATTAACTGTCCAAGGAGGATTTCTGGATTTGTTTAAACCCTTAAACGCTTACTCTATGTTATCCCAAAGTGGAAGTATCCCTACAGACATTTGATCTATCTCACGTACTACTGTCAAATACCCAGACACTTCTCCATCTATTGCATTTTCCTTCCGAAATGTCCCAATTCTTCAAATGCATTCTAAAACTTTTAAATCTTGCATACATTTAAATCTCCCAAAACCTTCTTTGGCGGACTGTGCTCTAGATATCATTCTTGTTGCCAGAATAACTTAAAAAGTCAAATTATACCGAGGAAACCCACCAATGGAATGGAACGTCGTTTTGCTGTGACCCACAAGGACAGCAGACTGCAGTAGCCCATTATGGCATTACCTCATTCCTAAACCAGTATCACCTATGCCTTCTACCCCTTGGTTTTTTTCCCACTCCCTCACTTAAAGCAAATTAATATTGCACTCAACAGTAGAGTTCAGGAAATCTATTTTCCAGAGAAGGAGCACTTTGAGCTTCTTCCTCTTTTTTTTTTCCTTTGGGGATGTACGTGCCATGATCTACCTGTACCAGGATTTTTGCTTCAAGTCTACACCTTAGATCAGCTTTATCTTTGTATTTCTCTTTTTTTCTGGAGGGAGGGATTATGCCGTTGGATTTTTTTGGGGGGGGGGGGGGGCCTAAGAGGGAGGAGGAGCATTATGACAGTCGAAAACTAGAGGCAGAAAATCACTTACTGGATCATGCGATAACTCAGATATATGTAGGAGACCTTGCTGTCCTCCATTGAACTCTACAAAAGCACCATATTCCTTGATCGCTGTCACAATACCTTTATAAACCCCACCAACTTCAATCTCACGACCAATAATGAAATCAATCTGACAAGATAGCATAATCAGTAGTAGCATGTTACCTTGACACGCCACCTTTATATCAATATGAAAAAGCAACTGTAGATTACACTAAAGTACCATCAGATGTATAAGCTACAAGCACCAGAAACATTGCAAAGGAATACTGATATTAATGTATATGGTCTTCTGGCAGCACAGCCTTTTCTGAACTGAATAAACATCACTACACACAGAACTAGCACTGTTCAAAATAAGCCTTAATTGATGTTTCCCGCACTCTTTGCTTCACCACAAGTACCCATATTTGGTACTCAATACTTTGAGATGGCTATTGACACTTGGCCATTCATTTTAGATTGTATACACAGAAGTATGAGAAAATGGCCAGGCTAGACATTCCAAGATTGGCACGGCAGAGTCTGAGTAACACTGGCCCAAAGGAAAATGAAACTACATGAGTAGCAAGTTTGAAAGGAACAAATACCTTTTCTTGGACTTTATCCATCACAGATTGATTTTTAGCGACAACAGTAAGGGTTCCATCACCAACAGAAATGCGTGCTCCTGACAAGGACATTAATACAAGAAAAATATAGTACTTGTCTGCAAACTGCTGAAGTAATTTAAGAATTTCTAGTTTTCAAATACAAAATATGTTGGCCATAAAAAAGAATCTGCATTCAGTAACTCCACACAGTTTATAACCTATCTGCTTCCTTGTCTGCTCAGAAGCACGGATACCGATACGTGACACGGATGCGGCGCGATAGTGACACATGGACACGTGATTTTCATACAAATAGGACACAACACGTATAGTGCACATGTAGTGGTTAGAAAATATTTATTTTATTACCTATATGTTTATAATTTGCTTTATGTCATTGTCGTTGGAGAGGTACATGTTTGGATGAGAAAAATAACAAATTGTTCATAGTATATGCATTCTACAACTATCAATTACAAAACCCAATTTCTTCGTGCTGTCTATATGTTTTGCATGTGTTTGAGAGTGTCCGAAGAGTGTCGGACATGCATACGTGAATCCGTGGAGAGTGTATGAGCTTCTTAGCTTGTCCGCCCCACACAACATGCAGAAGAATCCCCCCCCCCCCCAAAAAAAAGGAAAAGGGTAGTCTGTCTTAATCCCCCAAAATGCATATGTATCATTCTACAAATAATTTCAAAGCCAAAATCTAGACATTCAATATGAATGTGTGATTTGGTACTTCAAACAAATAACACTACATGAAATGTCCCACTACTTGACTAGAAACAGAAGATACCCTTTTTTCTTTTTGATAAGAACCTAGAAACAAGAGATACTCTTATCTAACTGCAGTTGAATGGCAAATCCAAACAAGTTTTCAAACAACAGCACCTTACTTTCAAAGGCATGGTACTTCTGCCTAATTTCACAATTACAAGCTTAAAATATGGCATGTGCTAGAAGTATGGCATCCAAACAGACTTTAAAAGAAACAAACTCTCTTCTATCAAACGTGGGACTGTTTTAGCTCCTCCCTTCCCCACCTCCCCAGGCCCTTTTCTTTGAAATGTTTGGAGAACTTTGCACTGGGTAATTGTCATTCTTGATTATTCAGGCCGAACACAACTACATGATGATTATGATATCAAAAAATTGTGAAAGCAACAAGTAGACAAGTACTCCAGGTCCAGATTGTACAGTGCATCAGGCATGAACCGAAAACACAATTGTTAAACAGGAAGCACATGCTTATAAAAACACTTATACCATACAGCCGGGTCTATAAACCCTGTGATGTGGCGCAATTTAGACCAAGGAAGCTTTATTTTTTTTTGGAAGGGGGACCATGAAAATAAGAGGGGGGTTTTAGAGAAGTAAAAAAATTTTTAAAAAAAACACCTTTTATGGTAACTCGGGTCTATGGACTCGGGAGTGCCATATAATTTATATCCTTAGAATATGAGCAGATAAATCGTAAACTCAAATCTTCTGAGTAATAACTTGGGTATGCCCAAGCTGATACGGGTAACTATCAATATTGATTTAGGTCAATGTTAATTTCTCACAGGTTAACCTTTTTTTATAAAAAAAATAGTATTTCAGGTCTGACCAGGAAAGCTGCCATTAATGGTGAACTCGAACCATCAGCTTAGTAAATTTTAATGAGTTGTCAAGTTTTTCATTATTCACCAGGTATGTGAACTCATACCAGGACAACATAGTCAAATAATTCAAAATCATGCCCCAAAGTAACATAAAATGATGCTGAAGATGCTTAAACCCAAACAAACCATCAAACTTTGAATTTCTGTTCAATTAAATGACACAACTACTACTCTTGGAGTCAGGCTACAGCAAAAACCACAATGCCAACAATTAAGGATCGCTACCCACTGGCTGTTTAATTGAACATTACCCATAAGGGGAACAATAAAGGGTACAACAAAATTGATGATATGATCACAATAAATTTCAGATGAACCTGTTTCTTCTTCAATTTTTCTTTTCAAGGCACCCAAAGGCCCAATCAAACGGCGGATAGAGTCATTGCTGTACTTCAAGGTAACTGCAGCAACGATGGTAAGAGTTAGTGACACAGTATCATGATAACAAGACCAAAATGCAGATGCAATCAAAATATACCTAATTTAGGTGAATTTCTGTCATCGTGATTGCGTGGTGCCTTGATCTCACGTTCCATATGGTCGAGGATTTGGAGACGGCCCCTCAAAGCAGGTTCTAAGCATTCACAAATTATATCCAATGGGATCCCAGCAGGTTTTATATCTAACTGAATTGCTGTAACTCCATTCCGTGTCCCAGCTATTTTGAAGTCCATATCTCCCAGATGATCTTCTAAGCCCTG